>CM032481.1:5736254-5796253 GCA_019059595.1 Marasmia exigua | reverse complement strand
TTAAAGGCTCTACAGATGATTCTTCTAACGATTCGAACGACTGCTGCTGTGAAGATTCTTTAACTAGAATTCCTGGACTAACTTCTGTTATATTTGTTTTCTTTTTTTCTTGAGTTTGAGGGCTATCAACTTTAACTAATTCATTTTTTAATTCATACCGAGCAAATAATTTTGCAATATCCAGTTTTAACTTGGTCTGTATATTGGGTGCTAGTTTTCTGAATACTCCAGCGTAGCTCAAAAACAAAGAGTCGATTTCATCCAACTGGTGTGTAGTGGTCTCATCTTCGATATCTTCAACATCATCAGAGTGGATAGAATAGTCATTTTCATAATTTTCTTCAGCATCTGATCCAGATTCTAGTCCTGCAAAAGAATACGAAACAATTGGGTAAGTAAGTAATACATAAATAGGTAAATGTCACAGTAAATGTATTTTCAATAACTGCTTTTTATTCGAGGAATCAAGGGAAGGTCCCCAGAGACTAAATTACCCAAAGATAACGTCTTAAAATCGTGAGAGTAGGTTGAAGCTGTTGATGACTATCTATGATCACCAATAATTACATTTCATTCTAAACTTTATTTTTGTTTCAGACATCAATCACTGCTCACTGCCACATTAGGACTCTGAATAAATGTCTGACATGAACACGAAAATCCTTCACTCATTTTGGAACAGGTAACCCTACAGACTGAGACAGTTCACATCCTGATCAAACAACGCTATGTGTATGCTACCTGAGGCAGTCTCCTCGAATAGTAATCGGTTATATAGATCACCGACCGACCCCACGGCTAGACGTGCTCGGACCAACCGGTAAATGTTAGCCTAACCATTTTGTAAACTGACTACAGATTGATTAGTCTAGAAAAAAATTGTGCCTAAAGTAAAATATATTGTCACAACGCCGGCTGTCCACGTCGCTTACTAAACAGGCTACGCACACGTAATATGCGCGCGTAGTGATCGCGGCGTGGCTCGGCGTGAAAAAAGACAGACTATACGGAAGGCGAGCAGGAGAGACACGATACGGAATAGTGCTTTGCATCGGTTCTGAAAAAACCGGTACAAAACCGGAGGATACAGGTTTTCACGACGTTGGTTTTTAACGCCATTCTATCACATCAGTTTCCTCGGAGAGATTGTTTTCGGCGACAGGTTACATAATAAACAATAGGCGCAGCTCGCTAATCCCTGAAGCAGTGAATATACGTACAGCCGACGTATTTCTTAGTACCTTAAGAAAATTTAACACGGGATATGGCATGTCGACGAGTTCTCCTCTGCCAAAGTACATGAACAAACGTTCGTGTACGTTTATTAAAACTAGATCGGTGCGATCAATCGCCATATCGAATTCGTATCTGTTGCTGAGCGGAACTTGTCAAAATGGTTGTTGTGAAGTTTTACTTGCTGAAAGACGATAAGAAAAATCAAAATCTTTCATATGATTCATAAGTAATGTTCTAATAAAATAAACGTTATTTCACGGAATAATAACCTTTTACATCTACAATATTTTACTACAGAAATAACCCCAAAAAAACAATATGCGATATCGTGGTACGAATGAACGATGGTGCACGATGTTGATTAGTGTTGTGACAATATAGAAAGAATGAATAACAAACGTCTCACTATTGCTATAAGTTATTCAAAACTTCGGTTTCTCTAAGATTCCATCATCAAATCTCAGGATCTGATGATGGAATCTTAGGGAAACCGAAGTCTTCAATTACAGAAAAGTTACACCTAATTTAAGACCTCGATGGTCACCAGGATGGTGAAAGGGTTGGATTTTCATACAGTGTTAGTTATTAATTCTAGTAAAATTGTAATATGCATCTAAAAGCTGTGCGTAGAAAATTTGCAAAATATTTCAGCATCTGATATCAACATCAGATCCTGAAATATTTTGAAAATTTTGAAAATGTTTAAACTATCCAACCCTTTCACCATCCTGGTGACCGATTGGACCACTAGGCCACCGAGGTCTTAAATTAGGTATAACTTTTCTAGTACTCATCTGCATTTTCGCTACTGTAACCAAGTGATTCACCTATGTTCGTAAACAAAAATCATCATTTCATTTCATTACTTATAAATAAGCAATTTTACATGCTTTTGTACATGTACCTAATAACAACATTTTTGTATGCAACTAACTCATTCCTAGAATGTCACTTATTTATTCATATCTAGACCATCACTAAACTTCCCTTCCCCTCGCGGATTATGCCACGTCCCGTGTTAAATGTCTAAGCTTAGTACATTAAGGTAGTGTACCAGCGCTAGGCGATAATCGCTTGTACTCGCTGCAGCACAACGCTGAGCTAGCCCCACGGCTCATCAGCGGAGAGAGCAAGCGTTTTATTACTATTTAGCAATTTCTTTGCAATTTTTATTAAGTAGATAATGCACTTAAAAACAATAGTGCATTATTTACTTGACAGCAAGCGATTATCGCCTAGCGATGGTGCACCGGAAAATTATTTGAGTGTACGTTAAATAATGCAGCTTTTTATATATCGCACCCTTAGTAAAATACCGACCTATCTCAAAATTTTAATAAAGATGCTAAGTAAAAATAGTATCGGCTAAAATCCAGGGATGAAAGGTCATCTAACAACAATTTTGAGTTAAGTAAATAGGTACACTCACATATGAACACGAGATGAAATTTGAAGTGCGTTATTTACTCAAGACTACTCAAGAATAAATTGCAAAGAATTGCTAATAAAAATATCAACAATTTTGAGTTAGGTCGGTTTTTTACTAAGGGTGCGATATGTAGGAGTTGGACTAAAGATCTGTCCAGACAGGAATGTAACTTAAGTTTATGAGAAATCAAGATCACCTCATCCGATTGAGAATTTCAGATCCACCAAACTTTGCCGGCCTTGTGGGCTTTTTACACACAAGTTTAGCTAATAAACCAGATCTATTTCAAACAAAAGCGCATTTTTCTCAAAAGACGCTTTTTGTGATATGACCATTTTTCAGAGGCTGTGCGATATGTAGGAGTTAGACTAAAGATCTGTCCAGACAGGAATGTAACTTAAGTTTATGAGAAATCAAGATCACCTCATCCGATTGAGAATTTCAGATCCACCAAACTTTGCCGGCCTTGTGGGCTTTTTACACACAAGTTTAGCTAATAAACCAGATCTATTTCAAACAATTTCGGGGCACCAGTCTCTCGACAAACACTTATAATATTTATTTAATTATCATGCACAATTATTTGGTCCGTTTTTATGCTTAAACAATTGATTCACGCCAAAAGTGGTCGATTTAAGCGGTAATCCAAAATTAGAGAGCAAAATCAGATCAAATAGTAAACTATAAGGTAAGTGTTAAATAGTTATAGGTGTTAGCAGAAATCTAAAAATATCAAAAATAGATCCGGTTTACTAGCTAACAATTAAAATCTTTTGGCTTCGTTAGTGTAGTACATATAGGTACCCTTCACCTTAATAAACATATACATCACTTTAACCACATCTTATATGGGTTTAAGTACTTATTATATATTCTGAACAACATTGCTCTATGACTTTTGGAAATGCACATAAAAATCAAATTTTCATACAAAGTCGGACACGGGACTTGTCAATTTTGTATCGAGAGTCGAAAAAATTCCGCTCGATTTCCAAAAGTCGTAAAAAAATGTCGTTTGGAATGGTTGGTAGAAAAGGGGGTAAAGTGATGCATAGGGTACACAAGTGTTAGCATTGCAAAATATAAGATTTGATTTTGCAGAATGATTGAAACTATTGCCTTCAAAGATTAAAAAAAAAGTAATTATAAGTTGTCTTCTCTATGTCTATGGTCGAAAAAACCGATTCCAACCTAAGATTTTATTGTTAATTAATGTATTGGTTGTTCTATTAAAATACTTGAATAAATGTGTTATACTTTATCTGAAGGTCTGATTTTTTATTACAAGCGACGACATTTGATTTAAATTGTTAGCATTTAACTTTTTAACAATTTCGAACATATACTATTTATTCAATACTTATAATTAACTTTTTGGTCTGCTTCCTACTCGAAATATGAATAACCTTAAGGGCCACTTATTGCGTTAATCCAAATTTGGAGAGCAAAAACAGGTCAAAAAGTTAATTATAAGTATTAAATATATTGTATATATTCCTCCGAGGCTCGAACTTCGAAATTGTTAAAAAGGTATCCGGTTTAGTTGCTATCAATTTAAATCGATTGGCGTCGCTAGTTAGGGCCACTCGTCGGCTTAAAGGGATATAAATGTTTACCGATACACCTATTCCAAAGTCGCGGCTAACTACTGTTTTTTTTTTCACATTAAAATTTAAAAAGATGATTGAATAAATCAGTCCCGTTTGTTAATAAACCAGTTCTTTAGACGAAATTTCTAATTGTATTTTACCTTGTGTGATTGATGTCACTTCAACCTTATTTTCACAGCTTGGAGGTAAAGTAAATGGGTCAGTGCTGATGATATCTATGCTCTGTTCCTGGGTTGCTACGGTCTCTTCTTGAGATGTGGACGGTAAGGATATACCTTCTGACTCTGAAAAAAAATTAAAATATCAACTTGTTTTTTCTGATTGGTAATCAAAGGGCCTCTCAAAACTCTCCAAGATATCACAATTCAATAATAACCTTCCCAAAATGCTCCATATACCAATAACGCACAATGCAATACAAAAATACAAAATAATTTATTTCAGTCACTTAGGTATAAATAATATATAATGGGTTTGGATTCTCCTTTTAAGCAAATACTTGCTTGTGTTAGGAGAGAGAGAGAGACAGAAAGAGAGATATCACAATTCAAAAATCACCTTCCCAAATCGTTCAATACACCCATCACGCACAATGCCAGTGACTGAAAGAGAGTCTATATGCAGAAAAAACCGGCCAAGTGCGAGTCGGACTTGCCCATGAAGGGTTCCGTAGCAGCAAGTAAGATATATGGAAGGTAAATTGCGGTTTACGCTTTATAACGTATTAAAAAAAACTCTATCTCTAGTCCAAACCAATTTTCGTTGTTAGTTTTCATGATTATGTACATCATATATTTTTTTTAGTTTTATAATTCATTAATTATAGAAGTAAGAGGGGGGGCACAATTTACCACTTTGGGCGCAAAGTATTGTTTAAAAAAATATATGTTGAAAACCTTAACATCATTTTTAAAGACCTATCTATAGATACCCCAAACGTATAGGTTTAATGAAAAAAAAAATTAGTTTCAGTTTGAAGTATGGACTAAACCGGATCTATTTTAAACAATTTCGGGGTTGCATCCTCTCGGCAAACACTTATACTATTTTTTTAATAACCATGCACAAATGTTGGGTCCGTTTTTGTACCCAAAAATTGCATCACGCCAAAAGTGGCCGCTTTTGGCGTGAATCAATTTTTCGCGTACGAGTTGGACCCAATATTTGTGCATGGTTATTTAATAAATAGTATAAGTAATGGCCGAGAGGTTGTAACCCCGAAATTGTTTAAAATAGATCCAGTTAGTAGCTAAAAATTAAAATCGATTGGCGTCGCTAGTGTGCCTTACCCGTCACCTTAAGTAATAATAGTAAAGGAGAATTTAAAAAGAGTAACTACTGAGTTTCTTGCTGGTGTCTTCTCAGTAGAAATCGACATTCCGAACCAGCGGTAGATATTATGTACCTATTTTGACATTCATAAGTGTTCTGTGTGGACCTAAATTGAATAAAGAATTTTGTATCTTTATCTTTTTTAATGCCGATTTTTGTTTCAACCTGTACCAATTGCTTTTACATGACATAGTACTAAATTTATTAAAAATCATTATAAGGAACGCCTGGCAAAATTATAACTTCGTTTATCCATACTCATCACTCTTTTAGTTACATGCTCTTTCTCTTTTATTACATGGCCACAACAAGAAAGAACATGTTAACATTGCATAATAATAATAAATAAATTTCATACAACATCTCATACATTGACCTGATTCCAAACTAAGTAGCTTAAGCACTTTTTCTTTTTTTTTTATTTATCATATAAAAATACATTTCAAATTATCTTAAAATAATCACGCACTTAAACCACTATGGTTTGTGATAGCGCGACCTGAGTCGATTTAAAGTTAAGCAAAGTGCATAACGAGAGTGAAACAGTATTAAATAAATAGTATAAGTGTTTGCCGAGAGATTATAACCCCGAAATTGTTTAAAATAGATCCGGGTAAGTAGCTAAAAATTAAAATCGATTAGCATCACTAGTGTGCCCTACCGATCACCTTAAGAAAAAATATTGATACTTATTTAGATACGCTTAAAGACTACCGATACTACTAAAGTTAATGAACATTAGCTTAAATGAGGTCTCTGAGTGCGACCGTTAGAAATGAAATTTATTAATTTGACTTGTGACTTCTTTGCTGATGCATGTGTCTATTTGAGTTGCTTACCATCATGTGATACGTCTGCTCAACTGCCCCCTATCCCCTATTTCATATAAAAAAATCTTACCATCATTTTTATCTATCACATGTATGTGTGTAGGCTTTTTACTTCTTCTTACACCTTCATTAATGTCGGAATGATCATCAAGTCTTCTATTTCCACAATCACGTTCAGTTGATATATTAGATGATGAGTCTGAAACAAAGAATAAATAGGAATGACTACAAATTTTTTTTTGTTATAGTTTCCAGACAATGGTGAGGGAAATAAGCTAAATTTGGGAGATCCTCCTACATATTAAAACCTCGTCTCTCTCTGTCTCTGCCACCTATTACATAAATGAAAAAAAAAACCTAGTCTCCCAACTTAGTAGAGACTAGAAGCGAAGTAGGTAGTGGATAAATTCCTATTATTGAACTGAAAGCTTTTTTAGCGTACTTTTATACCAGGTGGAAATAATAGGCGGTTTTATTTTTATAACAGGGGCAGGCGAAGTTCTCTAGATGTTAGAGAAAAGATTTTATACTTTTTTCATTGAAGACACACCTGTTGTCAGACTAAAAATGTATAGTTAAAATAATAAAGTAGGATGATTAAAATAAAAAACAATGTAATTCAATACATTTATTCTGTCAAGTACTTACATACTTTTATTAAATTTAAAGACACTGTAAATGATGACACACTTTTGATACCCTCAGCATATGCTTAGCAAGACTGTAGCCTCATGATAAATAAACAATCACAATACAACAACAAACAATAAAGATGCTGGTGTTAAAACAAAAATTGTAATTGAAATTAAATAATTCGTTACAGGTAAGGTACTCCCGTGTGAGATGAAGTTCGACATAATGTTCATATAGTCCATATTCATTTTAAGACCCACTGGTTGTGCCAAAGTCTTCCAAGGTCTCAGCCAAGACTACTATATCATCGGCAAATCGAAGGTGCGTCATGTACTCGCCGTTTATATAGATGCCAAGTCCATCCCAGTCCAGAAGTTTAAACACACGTGTTAGAGGACAACAAATTGGTGAACAGTTTCGGCGATATTACGTCGCCCTGTCGCACACCTCGCTGAAGCGGTATGGGAAAGAGGCATCACTCTAAGAGTTTTCGTTCGCAGCGCCATCTCTGTTGAGTTACAAGTCAAATAAGCATGCTTTTGCCTTTGCTCTTTCGAGCAGCATATATATAACTATATTACTGATACTATTACATATACGCACGTACACAAACTAATGATATGCGAGTGTTATACCAGGTGAAATTTTACAGTGGCTGTTTCCGTAAAGCCCTTAGGCGAGTTAAATCAATCAAATCTAACTTTATAAAAGGACCCCATTCATGATACCTACTTATAAAGAGGGCTTCGGAAAAAAACCACTAAATTTCACCCAGCCCGCCTCCATGCTTGGATTTCAGAAATATCTTTATCAAACAATGATGACTAAATTACAATATTCATCATGATGAAATTAAAATAATTCAGATGAAAGAATACAATTTTACTACAAAAAATATCACAGTATTTTATTAATACTTCATACATAAAGTGATCAGCCTAGGTTTGGTCCCTTCATTTTAAAATGTGCAGATGAATGTGTAAAACAATATTAACAAACAACATAATATCTACATAGTTGATATTTTTTATAGCAACTTCCAGACTCCGGGCTAACACTGAGAATTTCTTAACAGAAAAACTCAGGTACAAATTTTGGCCTAACCCGGGATCAACCTGGGACCCCAAGCACAACCGTCGCTTTAAAGTGCGACCCACTAACCATTGCGCCACCGAGGCAGTCACATGTCTAATACATGGAACCCAAAATACAATATTGATAATATTATTGATAAATATTAAATCAAAATGACTAATATGGTTGGTTGGTGAGTCAATTTTATTTATTACCTGGCTGTGGTTCTTGAAAATAACTTGACCCTTGTTGATCTAGGTTGACCTATGACAAAATATTCTTATCAATTAATTATACCTACAATAACACTCTTGAAATTACTTTAGCTTCATAAGTATTTAAAGTATTATTACATAAAGTATTCAAAGTATTATTTACTTACATTACTTATATCATCACAGGGTACAGCATTTCTCATTAATATCTTTTTTGAATCATCAGTGAATGACGAGTCACTGAAATGCTTCTGACAAAGCATTCTGTGCTCATCATAAAGTTTTTTTTGAAGGGTGACAGAGGTATAGTCACGATCAGGGAAGATATATTTAGCCCATAATAAACAACTGAAAACAAAAATATTGCCATTTTAAGTAACATGTCTATTTTAATCAATAAGCACAGTTAATTACATAAATCCATACAGTGTACACCATCACATACATTGTACCAATACCAAATTTAATTTAATGTGGTAGGCATTACCACCTACACCCAGACCAGAGAAAATATTGAAAAGCTTGTTTCCAATATTAGCCCGACTGGGAATCAGACCTTGAATCTGGGCGTACACCACTCAAACACGAAGGTTGTTAATTTAAAAAAAATTTGAACAAGGTATTTAACTATTTTTTTATTTTTGTAAAAAAAGGCCTCTCAATGATAGAAAAATTGTTGAAAGAATTACTTGATTTCCATTTAAACTACCTGAGATATCACAACTTTAAAATCACATTATTTTGGGCAAAACCCATACAAATGGCTACTAAGATGTGATGTCACCACGAAGTAGGTATTTTGTATGCATTTCATTTGAATTTTGTATGGTAGCTATATTAAGGGTTCTATGTCAATGGTTCTATCAATAGTTGGTGCAAATTGTATGGGTTATTCAATGGTATTATTATTTTTTAATAATTTGATAGTTTGAAAATGGACTTGCCCATGAATCTTTGAAAGACCATAAAACCTGCTAGAAATTATATTTTTAATTGAGAATTTTTGCTATTGGCACATATTTACCTATATTTTGATAAAATATTTATATTTTGTAAAATCTCGAGCTTAGACAAATACCCTATTGCACAAAGGAAGTCATTTTTTTACACCATTGAAAAGTAAAAATCTCTATTCCTATTATGCAATCCGGACTTAAATTCAAACTAAAGAACCAGTTTACATACATACATAACCTGTTTACAAATAATATTATGAATAATTATGAATGTTTTATTATTAAATAAGTACATAATAATATTATAAATGGTTTAGTTGGTACCAAGGATATAAGAAAACGATAAGATGTTACGCAGTAACATTTTGACGTCTCTTCAATATTAGTAAAATTAAAAACATATGTCATAATCTGCCTCAAGATTTTTCCATGCAAATGGAGAGATGGCCTTCTTGTGAGAAGTATCTCCGAAGCCATTTAAACTTTAATAAGCACACTTATTGATATTGAGAAGTTACATATCTAAACTGACTTAAAGTATGTACATTTATTACAGTTTTAATTAAAACAATTTGTTGACATACCGACTGAGGTTTCTTACAGCAGGTTTAGGAAACCGAATCAATTTAACGTGGTCTACAGCTGGTGAACTACCGCACTTGAAACATTTCCGTCTGTTTTCACCCATCATAATTAGAGACAAATAGTATAATTAACACCAAACGAGAAAACAGAAAAACTACGAGTCAAATTTCTCACACTTATCAGTCACTATATGAAACACCAATAGATAACTAACTATTCACGCCAAACGGAGGAAGAGATGCTCAACTCAACGTTATAACCGAGGAATAGTCAAATAAAAAAGAAATACAAAGAGACCGACCACGCCGAAAACAAAAACATTTCGATAGAATAATAACCTATAGAAGGAATGTCTTCATAGTAAGCGCTTTGTCAAAAGTGAAGCAAACAAAAATCACGTGGCGACTCGCACAAACATTTGTAATGTTGTCAGTAAAGGTGCAGTTTCCTCGAAAGCGGGGAAATTATTTGGCGGCCGCGGCGCCGCTTGATATACCTAGTTATTTGTTTTTGGGAATAATACATATTATCTAAGTATTGTGAAATATGTGTAGGTAGGTATGGTAAGGAAACGTGAAAAAGAAGAAAACAACACGTAATTTTTAAATAATTTATTATTTACACATGTTGAAATGTATGGAAAAAAATTAAAATGATTATTTATTGATTGATTTCATCATTTTTAAAATGTTTTGAGCATATACGCGTATTTTTGGTAGGCTTTCAATATGCTTCTCCGCGACTCAGCCTTATGATTTTAACCCACTTGCAGCAATAACTGGATCGATAGGAATCCTTTGAACAACAATACGCAATAGGTACAGACAGCCACACATCAATATATACAAATCTGTCAAACGTTTTCAATCGATTCTCACTTTAATGTCATACACGTTTGATTCAATATCAATTGAGGACATTTGACAGATTGTGGTAACCTGACGTGTGGCTATAAAGTATGTTCATACTTCTCAACTTTCAAGTAAAACCATTTTATGATATAATGTATATTATCACATCATACCATATCAGTCAGTAAAAATGTGAAAAAATATTATCGCAATCAGGCAACACTGATCATGGAAGCAAAACGTTTTTATTTTTGCTTAATAAATAATTACATTAAACAATGAAATATTGAAAACTTGCCAGTGGAAAGTGATGTTAATAATCTTTTTATGTTCTTTAGAGCAGTTGTGGCACAATTTAACTAAACAAACCCACATAATTAATTTATTTTCGCGAGATGCGTTCGGGTCGCTTGACATTTGAGACTACGGAGCGGTCGGGCGTTTGGAGCCATATCTGGCTCCAAATATGAAGCTTCAAAATTACCGTGCGGACACGGTTTGTATAGGTTACTATTCTAAGTTCGCCACATTTATTTCCTCTATTTTTTATACAATTTGAGGTAAGTAACATGTAGTGCCAAACTTATGAAAATAAAAAGAAACTGTGATTTGAAATTAACCTTTATTTATTACTATTTTAATAAAAAAAAATATTATTATCTATATTATCACAAAAACTTCTTCATTTTGACAAAGTTACACTATATTGATGAATATTGTAACAGAAATGTATTAAGACAAGGAAAATAAAAGTACTAAAAATGTACATGCATTGTGGGCTGGCAGCACTCTAGATTGTAATTTTTATGAATACTGCCATAGTGAAAAAATGTTATTGCCATAAATCAAAATTTCAGATAATCTGCCCCCGTAGATAATTCAAGCACTCCGAAGAAGTTGGCACCGTGGGAGAGCCACGCTTAGGCATGAATGGGCCAGCTCGACCGGAGCGATACTAAGGCCGTGCGTGAAGCAGCACTGTGCTGTTTCGCTGCGCGAGTGAGGGGGGTTTAAAGGTTGGCAGCGCACCTATGTCTCCACTTGTGTCGCGGGTGTCCATGGGCGGCGGCAATTGCTTACCATCAGGTAATCCGTCTCCTCGTCTGCCACCTATAACATAAAAATAGTAAAAAAAAACATATCTGTAGATTATTGGACATAAAAATACAGTAAATATTTAGTTTTTTGTTTAATTAAGAACATATTATTTGTTCAGATAATATAACCTCAATATATATTTATTTCCAGACTTACGACAATCGTGTACCTAACGTGAATCAATTAAGGGGACGAGTAGGGCACACTAGCGACGCCAATCGATTTTAATTTTTAGCTACTAAACCAGATCAATTTTAAACCATTTTTCGCGTTCGCGTTGGACCCAACATTTGTGCATGGATTTTAATAAATAGTATAAGTCTTTGCCGAGAGGTTATAACCCTGAAATTGTTTAAAATAGATCTGATTTAGTAGCTAAAAATTAAAATCGATTGACGTCGCTAGTGTGCCCTACCCGTCACCTTAAGGCACTCCAAGCTGTATATTATTACAGAATATTTTTCGTACCAAGACAGAAAAAATATACTAACAAAAATGTTATAAAGAAGTAGCCCATTGTCTTTTATTTCGTTAATTGACCAAAAAATAAATAAGTTACTTATGTTACCTTTTGCAATAGCAGTTGAATCATTATTGCACTGTGATTCACTCAAGATTTCACCTGGTACTGTACACCACACTGTAATTCAATATAAAAATATAAATATTTATGCAACGAAATAATTTTAGTTTCATCCACATTTAAATATTTCACAACATCACATAAACTGATCTGACTCGGAGATAGGTAGCTCAAGCACTTGTGTTACAAATATCAGAACCAACAGCGGAATTGACAACATTTCATATTTTTAACATGTCCATATTGTTTTTTTATATGAAAGTAGACATAAAATGAACAGACCCATATTTTTTCTTTTTTCAAAATTTGTCCATTTTCATGCATAAAATAATTATTGAAATTCTTTTTATTCTAAATAGACGTAAGCGCCAAATGACGTCATCGGACGGCTGAATACAGCGATATTCCTTTGCTTATCATTGTTTTGATAAAAAAAAAGGTACTACTGTCAAAGGTAAATAATACTAGTGGCAACATTGTCAACGTCATTCATACATTCAACGTTGACAAGTTGTCTTTTTTTTTACAGTTACATGTCATGGGTTTGACATTTCGTAAATTTAAAACTATAATGTGCTAAGCAAAGAAATATTTTACATTCTGCCGTCCGATGACGTCATCTTACGATTTTTAGTTTTTAATTTTTTTCTCAGTAAATAAGCAATATAAAAAATGAATAAATATATATTCGAGCAGCGGAAAAGTAAACAAAGAATTGGTATTTTTTGTTTCAGAGCTTAGCAATTTTGAAATGTTGTCCATTACAAATACATACATTTTATACTTTTCTTTTGTAAATAAACCTACCGGCACGAAATCTTGCCCATAGTGTAATTTTCATACAAACTACTAAGTACAGTACAGTAACTAGGACTAAGCCAGATTTTAGGACGGTATGTATTTGAATTTGTATTTCAAAGGTTGTATAGCTTTTTTCGCAAAAATATCATAAAATATGAAATCATTTTAAAATTCTTAATCCTTTTTCAGGGAATAGCATTACTATGCTATTCCTCGAAAAGGATTGAGAATCAGACATATTTTTAAAAATTGAGTCTCGCCCGTTGTTATAGTCCGTGAGCCCGTGACCATATTGCCTACGACATGTGACAACAAGAAAAGACAGCAGACGGTCGAAAGTTGTGCAAAAGATGATCGCATCTGCAATTAACCGGAAGTGTGGAAAATCCTTTACTTCCAGTCAAAATTTTAAGGTCGTATTTACGTCATGTGAATGTGACAACAATATGAAACACAATATGGCAGCCGTTAGCCGTTTAATCTTAGATAGGGGAAACATATTATCTGATTCCTACGTCATATGAAAACATGATGAAAATTGTTCTAAATGGTTTGAATCAATAGCGGTGTTTAAGAATATACAGTGTGAGTCTTCATAAAGTGCACATATCAAAATCAGGGAAACTACGCCCCATTTCATCGACGGATAAAATAATTTAAATAATAAAAAAAATAATTTGTATTTGTTATTAATTTTTAAAAGTTATAAGTTTGCACCGGTTGACCATATTTAGATAAATCGTCATAATTTTTAAACTAAGTGTGTTATCGCAGTGGAATATATTTTTTAATGATGTCTAATAATAAGCCGCACCCATAAAGTAAAAATGTCTAGGAAAACTAACCCTATAAATTTATAATTAAGTGAAACTTGAAGAAAATCTGTATTTTTTTTCATATCATTTTTGCAGTTTTTTTACAATTTCTCCAAAAATCATGGTATTAACCCTGCTTTTTTTATTCTAGCTTATTCTACATAGCATTAGCTTTCTAATAGTAAAAATTGCACATCTATTACTCAATAACAACTTCTTTTATCAGTGTTTAAAAAATGCAGTTAACTGAGTTAAAGCTGGAAAATGATTAAACTAAAAGTATTTTTCTGCATAAATCATTTATTAAAATCAAATAAAATTATCCTAATTGTCCTAATGCATTAAATGTTCAAAATGACCACCCTGTTGTTGCATACAAATTGTAGCGCGAAGCAAGCTTCAGCTTTAACTCAGTTAACTGCATTTTTTAAACACTGATAAAAGAAGTTGTTATTGAGTAATAGATGTGCAATTTTTACTATTAGAAAGCTAATGCTAGAATAAGCCATGATTTTAGGAGAAATTGTAAAAAAATTGCAAAATGATGAAAAAATTCCCACTGCGATAACACACTTTAAAAATTATGACGATTTATCTAAATAGGGTCAATAGGTGCAACTCATAATTTCTAAAAAATCATTAAAAATACATTTTTTTTTTTATTTTTTACATTATTTATTCCGTCGATGAAATGGGGCGTAGTTTCCCTGATTTTGATAAATGTACTTTATGAAGACTCACACTGTATAAGTCTGCCAAACCACATCTGGCTATATCTGGAGCCCAATTCTCAGGCTCGTGACATTTATTTTCATACGACATATATCACTAAAACATAGTTTTTTTATATGGTTTTCGGGTGATATCCGCCACGTTCTCAAAATATCACAAGCACGAGAGATGGGGTCCTGGATGCCGAGCGACATCTGGCTGGAAGTCCTTGAAAAGTGATGTTTTGACTTATAGGTAAAAGTGAAAATTTTGTTTTAATTTCACAGATTGTGATCGATTGAAAAAAAAGGCGGCGACTGAGATATCGATCTGAAAAAAATCCTGTTATTCTCTATAACTTTTGTTCTTATATTTTTTTCTCTAAATGGAGTACTTTTTGAAAAAAAAGTCAAGAAATAGTGTATGCCAAGTGTAAGTCTAGATGACGCTTGGCAGACTTATATATTCCTAAACACACTATTGATTCTAATTATTTAGAACAATTTTCATCGTGTTGTCTTATGACGTAGGAAAACATCTGGTGCCCATGTTTGACTTGGTCTGCCAAGTACTCCCAATTTCAGAGCAGGCAGACTTATGTTTCCCCTCTCTACGATTAAGAGCTAAAATCAAAATCAAAAATGTCTTTATTCAATTTAAGTCCATACAGAACATTTATGAATGTCAAATATTATGTAATCTACTGCTGATTCGGAATGTCAATTTCTACGGAGAAGAATCAGCGAGAAACTTAGTAGTTACTCTTTTCAAATAATATGGTAATTATAATTTTCATTTTTATACAAATTATGATTACAGTGACAGTATGATATACAATGCTTATAATCAATATCGTTTATATAAATCGTCAGAGAAAAATTATGAAATGAATTACACATTAGAGGACAGGCGAAGAGATCAACACGTCCAGGAATCCTTATCATTCAAAAAATCATCAACTTTATAGTACATAGCCTTTCTGCATTAGGCAGTTTTTTACATGCAACTTAAACTTATGTACCGGTAAATCCATAATATTTTGAGGTAACATTCTAATGCTGAATCCTACAAATTAATTTCCAATTTTATGAAGTCTTAGATTTGGGACAGCAAGCCTATATTTATTTCGCGAGTAAAGGTACAAGGTCTTGCGTACAAACATAATACAATCACAAATGTATTGAGATGATACGGTTAAAATACTGATTTCCTTGAATACTTCTCTGAGTGAGTCACGTGATCTAAGACCGTAGATGGCACGGATGGCCCTCTTCTGCACTCTTCTTAACGGCTGCCACGTGTTTCGTAGTGTTGTCACATGACGTAAATATCAACTTAAAATTTTGACCGGAAGTAAAGGATTTTTTCACCCTTCCAGCCAATTGCCGATGCGATTATCTTTTGATTCTCGCTCAGCACAACTTTTCCGACCGTCTGCCATGCATCTTATCTTGTTGTCATATGACGTAGGCAATATGGTCACGGACTCACGGACTACAAGTTACATGATTTGGTTGATGGATTAATTGGTGTTTAAGTAACCAATCAATCCATCAACCAATACATGTTAACTGATTTGATAAGTAAATAATAAATACTTGAAATTTCTTAAAAAATACATTACTTGGTAGATGCAGACTTGGAATTGCGGAAGATTTCAAACGATTACACCGGTTCTGATCTTGTTTTGTAAAATGGATGTCACAAATTCTTTTACGTGCATACTGTTTAAAGTCTTCTGGGTTTCGCAATGTCCGACCAAGAATGTTCACCCAGACTTCAAACTCTTTAGGAAATTTTTTCGGGTTAGGAAAGCGATGAAGTGTAGTGCCTGAAACAGGAGTTGAAAAGTCCTATAATCCAACCAATCAGTTCAAGCTAATACAACTGGTGAGCAGCACAGTGTATTCACCACAGTATGTTACTTAAACTGTGATAGTACTTACACATTAGGAGTGTAAAGACATGTGTAAGGCATTGTGACTCACATAGCAAAAACAGAGTTACCAAAACTTAAATTTATAAAAAAATGTGACTATAGGGAATTTCACTAATTTGAAAATGGTATAGAATTTTAAATAGTACCCAGTTAAAAATATTATAACATCTATAGTCCATTTAGTATGTGAAGGTGAATAGGACAATTAAAACTTTTCGTACCATGCATCCAACTTTCTACAAATAAAAATATGAAAGTGACGGGTAGGGCACACTAGCGACGCCAATCCATTTAAATTTTTAGCTACTAAACCGGATCTATTTTAAACAATTTCGGGGTTACAACCTCTCGGCAAACACTTATACTATTTATTAAATAACCATTCACAAATGTTGGGTCCGTTTTTGTACGCGAAAAATTGATTACCGCCAAAAGTGGAAAGTTTTTAGCGTGAATCAATTTTATGTCTCAATTAATCGGAATACAAACTTAAAATAATTATTACCAATAAAATTTGTAAAAAATATCTTATGAATTGCATAAAGCGCTAATTGGAATTTTCGCTCATATGGATTGACACAAACAATCGAAATAAATCAGTTAACCCAAACTCAATTAATGGACAACATTTCAAAATTGCTAAGCTCTGTAACAAAAAATACCAATTCTTTATTTACTTTTCCGCTGCTCGAATATATATTTATTCATTCTTTATATTGCTTATTTACTGAGAAAAAAATTAAAAAGTAAAAAACGTAAGATGACGTCATCGGACGGCAGAATGTAAAATATTTCTTTGCTTAGCACATTATAGTTTTAAATTTACGAAATGCCAAACCCATGACATGCAACTGTCAAATAAAAAGACAACTTGTCAACGTTGAATGAATGAATGACGTTGACAATGTTGACACTAGTATTATTTACCATTGACAGTAGTACCTTTTTTTTATTAAAACAATGATAAGCAAAGGAATATCGCTGATTCAGCCGTCCGATGACGTCATTTGGCGCTTACGTCTATTTAGAATATAAAGAATTTCAATAATTATTTTATGCATGAAAATGGACAAATTTTGAAAAAAGAAAAAATATGGGTCTGTTAATTTTATGTCTATTTTCATATAAAAAAACAATATGGACATGTTAAAAATATGAAATGTTGTCCATTGAAAAGAACCAGCTCAATACTCAACCAATTTTCTAAGGAACGTGTCTCTTTAATCACTTGACATTGGCAGAGATTGTCTCGTAAGAGCAACAGCAAGCCATAAAAAAACAGTAATCGGTATATCAGCCATCTTACCATCGAATAACGATTATTGTCTCGTGCAAAATATTTTCGCATGGATCCCTAAGGACCAAGAACCGGTAATTTCTCCAGGTGACGAAGGTGTTTCCGACACGCCAATCGAGAGTTGTTATTTTTCAGATGAATAAGATGCATATTATTTCATTATTGGCGTGTGTACCACTAAGAATATTTACATATTGTATTCTAAATCCAGATACTTAGTTCAAATTCGTAGATAAAATGTTGATTAAGTTTAAAAATCAAACAAAAAGTCGATAACATTTCTAAAGAAAACATTCTCGATTCTTAAAATTATCGGTTAGGTTCAAAAGAAGCGTCTCACTTTTAATGTCAAAATATTGTCCTATTCACCTTCACTTACTGAATGGAATATAGCTGATTTATCTAAAACTTTTCTTGTGCAGTTATAATAAAGGTTAAACTTGCATCTCTCACCCATAGTTACGCTTTTTTTTCATATTCAAAACGTATTAAGCGCAACATGCTTGTCATCACTAAAAAACATAGGTACTACATTTTTATGAGTTTCAAGGAATGATCGGCAAAGTGGGACATAATTTTATTTGGTCGACCGCACAGAATAAGCTTGACCAAGTAATTTAGATATGAAATAAAAATCAAGAATAATTTATGACGACTTACCATCAGATTCGCAGCCCAATGCACAGCGACCAGGCATCTTAGAAATAGAAGTTCGAACGAGATTGGTCTACTATGTCATTAAGGTCCTCGTTCACCATCCCCGAGTAAAGTTTTTAATTAGTTACTTCTGTAAGAAGGTGTTAATGTGATGATGACGGTTCTCATGACGTGAAATAGCTCGAAGTCACGGTTCAGACGTACAGTGTATTTGGAAATAGTGCACAAATACATACAACTTGAAAAACAATGAAAAAACTTAAATGAACAAAAAAGAGTTGAAAAGCGCGCGACGTGGCCAGTCCGTCGACACTCCAAAGAAATGTAAGTTTATGACACACTTTCACCACAGTAGATAAATACGCTAAAGCTTTCACTGTCCATGTATTCATGTAATACCACTGAAGACTTAACTCTGTACTCCATGCATCATGATTGACATATGTACAATACACTTTTAATAAAAGTATACATATAGTTTTGTTTACGAAAAGTTTACTTGCCTATTGGCCGCAAGGAAATTGTATTGCCTTGGGAGTCAATATGTTAATCCTAACGCAAACTGCTCAGAAACATTTCGCGGAAATTAGTAATAATGGTGATGATGAATATCATCATCAACATTAATTACACTTTATCATCGATCGCTAAGATATGATTTTCGAGCATTGATAATAAATATACCAGGGAAATAATTACTTGAGCCGATTCAACCAACTACAAATAACCTATTTGTTGTTCCAACTGCCTCAATATAGGTATCAAATGAAAGAGCTTTAGTTGTGTTGGGGGTTTTTTAAATTTTCAATTTATTTCCTGATAATGTCAGAAGACTTGATCAATTTCAATGTTTCTTCTTCTGGGAGTGGCAAATACGTTGTTCGTTGTGTTTGTAATTTAGTAACATTTTTTTTTTCTTAACATTACCCACTTGCATTTCTGTTAAACAACCAAGTAATTATCAGTGGAAACTTGTAATTGGCCCTCAATGTTTTTTTTCTGTGTCCCTGAGGGTTGAAATCACGGAACGTGGAGTTTGGAACACCGGCAACGACGGGAAGCACGTGGCGGGAGGCGTGCTCAAACGACGAAAATACTGAATACTACGACGATCACGACGAATCCATCACCAGAATGCCGAAGGACATCAAGGACAGGCGAGGCAGCAAGCATCAGGACTTTTACGACGACGACGACTCCAAGTCCACACGTGGCGGCATGTTGCACTTGGCCGAGGACTTGATCCCTAACTTCAGTGGTAACGACGGCGCGTACCCTGTAACGTCATGGATTCAAGACATCGAAGACAATGGTGAGATTTTCAACTGGTCACCAACGCAGAGACGACTAATGGGGCGGCACGACGAACGGACGGATTTGCTCTTCACAAATTGTAAAGTATATTTTTAAATAAAATCGGTTTCCTCAAGAAAGCGTCTTTGATTCCAACCCTCGACCCCACACTTATAAAATAAAATAAAACATAGATAAACAAACCTCTATATATATCCTCACGATTTTGTAATAGTTTCTTAACTTCGTCTGAATCAGGTACCGCAAATTTACTTAATTTTTGCCTTCTATTATCATAAAATTGAGACGAACTAAAATGTCTCCCACATAAAACTTTGTGTGAAGTATTAAATAAAAGTAAAGAGGCATGAGTCCAATCTTCATTAGGCCAGCAATACTTAGCCCAAGCACAAGCCCTGAAAAAATATAAGACCTATTTAATTATACAACCGGCCAATTTACTTCAAAATCTTTGGACACGATTATGTACTCGTAATGTTTTCAATGCGGGAATCACTTATAATCACATGATCTGTCTGCCACCTATCACATAAAAAAACTTACTAGTAGAAAATATCAGCTGAGGATGTTTAAGAACTAAACGAAATATAACTTTTGTTTTAATTAAGATAGCTAGCCTAGCTACTTACTTGACAAAATTAGTGGTTCCTGGATTTGGAAACCTATGGTAGGTAACAGTCGGATCTTGAGCGCGTGTTTTCCCGCACTTAGCACATTTTCTATAGTCATTGGACGACATAGTAAGATCACAGTATAACAAGTTTTTATACAGTAGTTCGACAGGGACGTCTAGACCGGGCAACCGTGCCGGGCGTACGGGGTGAAACACAGATGAGAGGAGCCCAAGCTGCAAACTTTGTGACACGACTTCTAAGGCTATCACGTTTTTAAATTTTAAGTATGTAGGTATTTATGAACCTTCCAAGTTACTCGCTAGATGGTGTTGTAGTCAATTTGTTTCCCTCTTATTCCAAAACGTAGTTAAAAATAATTAGTGGGATTTATACTAGGAAGAACTGAAAAATTAGAATAAAAATTATTTGAAAACCAAGTTTAACGTTAGTGTATCAACTATAACACAAAAGTTAAACCACCTCGACCCCTAGTTTAAAATGAGCACTAACTAATAACCTCAAAATATTAATTTATTGACAGTGACATTTTACCCCTGTGACAGTTCATTGTGTTTCACGCTAAAATTATTTGAAAAAAAGTTGGTAACTATTTTTTAAATTAGTTTCTAGTGGTTTTTAGTGAACAAATTTGGTGTTTATTGACGTATTATACGTTTTTAATGGTGTATTTGACTGTACCTTAATTATCTTTTATTATCAGTACAAAAGTACTCATATTAAAAGATAATCCACAATAATTTGACTAGATAGTTACCTAGTCTACACAAGGTAACTATCTACTCAATTACTCTACTACATTTAAAAAGTAAAGGCTAAAATTTCGAGTTTTTTTTAAGTGACAGGTGGCAGATGAGCAGACGGATCACCAGATGGTAAGCGATTGCCGCCACCCATGGACACCCGCGACACCAGTATTTTTGATCAGAGATTCCTTACGGCGATATGTAGGGCACACTAGCGACGCCAATCGATTTTAATTTTAGCTGCTAAGTCGGATCTGTTTTAAACCATTTCGGCGTTACAACCTCTCGGCAAACACTTATACTATTTATTACATAACCATGCACAAATGTTGGGTCCGTTTTTGTACGCGAAAAATTGATTCACGCCAAAAGTTGCCGCTTTAGGCATGAATCATTTTTTCGCGTACGCGTTGGACCCAACATTTTTGCTTGGTTACTTATTAAATAGTATAAGTGTTTTCCGAGAGGTTGTAACCCCGAAATTGTTTAAAATAGATCACGATTAGCAAAAAATAAAATCGATTGGCGTCGCTAGTGTGCCCTACCCGTCACCTTAAATAAATATTTTGTCAAAGGGAATCCTGTATTTATTTAAATAGGTACCTGTTTTGATACGAATTTTGTTATGAGTCTGTTTATGATTTATCAAACTTATTTGTAGGTTTAAATTATTTTGATGTTTCTTTTTTGATAATTGATGATTTTGATTTGTTTGTGGCCAAAATAAAGGTATGTTTATTATTTTTACGTTTAAATATATTATTAAAATGTAGATTGAATACTATTTTTTGGTTAATACTATATAAAGAAATACAGATTAATACAGCCCTAATTTAAAAAATTGCCAAGAACATTAGCTCAATTTGATTTAGTCAAAATATTAAAAAAGGATTTTGTCATGAATACTAGCCTAACTTAAAAAACTAAACTGTAAAGCGTCACAGTTACTTAATGAAAGGCCATAATCATGATAAATATTTATGTAAAATTATATACCATAACCTATAAGAATGTTTGAATATACTAAATAGATATGAAGTAAGACATTTTATTTATTCCAAAACAAAATGACATTTTGAGTTGAGCTAGTCTTTATCTAGGTGTGCGATTTGAGAACTTTCAACACTCCTATTGTGTAGCATACGGCATTAATTTCGAGTACAAAAACAGACCAAAAAGCAGTGCAAAATTATTAAATTAATAGTATAAATGTTTCTTTCTCATAATGTCTCTCTTTGCGAGACCGCTTATACACATGTTGAAATCCGAAAGAGAAGTAGGGTAGTAGACGTTGGCAAGCAAGTGTGTGAGTATCGAATGCGAATGAATACCGAACGGCAGCCAAGAATAGCGAGGCGAGGCGAGGTCCTGTGGGTAGACCACCAACCCGTTAGTCCAATGATTTTGTGGTGGCAGTGGGGAAACAATGACTAAGGCTGGCAGGGGACAGAAGAGAGTAGAGTGATAAAGAAGAAACCTATACTCGGCATTCGGTGGATGTGGGCTGATATGATGATGATGATGATAAAAGTTTGCTAAGAGACTGGAGCTCCGAAATTGTTCAAAATAGATCCAGTTAAGTACCTAACAATTGAAATTGATTGGCATAGCTAGATAGGGGTACCCGTTGGCTTAACTGTAAATACTGTTATTATCACTGAATTAATATTTTAAGCTTA
The DNA here is from genome assembly GCA_019059595.1 of Marasmia exigua. NCBI lineage: Eukaryota > Metazoa > Arthropoda > Insecta > Lepidoptera > Crambidae > Marasmia > Marasmia exigua. Next base: position 5,773,230 of record CM032481.1, on the reverse strand, counting down.
TTAGTTAAGTAAGTACTATATTAAACTAGGGGTTAGGGTGTAATATTTTCCTAAAAGTATTAATTGAAGTACTTTTTTAAATATTGTCTCCTATTCGCCACAATCAATAAAATCACTTATACACACTACACATTTATAGTGAATTTTCTGTATATTTGGTGATAATAGTGTATTATAGGCCATGCAAACAAGTACATTTCAAGTGTCATCAGTGCATTACCAATACCAATATTGTAATGCATGGACAGTGAATGTGTTAAGCTACATATAACAAAAAAGAATCAGACTATTGATAGGAAGGCCAAAACTTTTGAATTTTATTATGTTTAGTCTTCATTTTAGTGTGCAATTCCCAGATGCATCCAAAGATGTCCCATCGGAGCCAGGGGTACGCTTGGACCATGATCCAGGATTCAGGAATTCTGGTAAATACAAAATGAAGCGAATGCCGTCTGACCTTCCCAACTCTTAAAACAGGGGAACCAGCCCAACTGGATCATGGTTACACAGTTCAAAATCATCGTCTCAAATATTGTACCTATTTATCCACAATTTAGAGAAACTATCAGACACATGTGCAGGTTTAAAGGTGAGAATAAAAAAAAACAGTTTTGCATACTTTAATGTGTGGCTTTATGTTTCGACCTGTGTAATGAAACGTTTGGATACTTACAGCTGCACTCAGAGACGTCATTTAAGCTAATGTTCATTAAGTTTAGTATCGGTATCAAAGTAAGTATCAAAATTTTTTCTTAAGTAGCCAACTAAGTTAATCAACGACTTTTGAGTGCGGCAGTTAGGGTCTTTCTTTTCTGAAGCCACAACCCACCACACTGCAGTTTGGCATGCTCCAGATTGCTTTCTTTCACTTAAGTAATCATAAAATTCACATAACGTCTCAAATGCATAGAATTATAACACAAAACACGGCAAATATCTACAACTGAACTCACAATTTAATGAATGAAGATCACAGATTACTTATTAGGTTATTTATGAAGATCGAAAGATTTTTTTTGTTATTACGGCTCACAAACTAAGTAGAAGATTTTTCATGGTACGGTTGCTATGCGTCGGTCGGTCACTAGGGCCAAAATAATTATTTACTTTTCTAGAGAATTGAACGGTTGGTACAACTAAGTAGTAGATACGGGTAGGGATGCAAACGATACATCGATTTTTTTCAAACATCGATGTATCGTTCATAAACATCGATGTTTTAACATCGATGTTGAAACCTAAAACATCGACGATACATCGTTCTTCATGAGCGATGTTTTATGAACGATATTTTATCATAGTGCTATCTTCCGTTAAAATTGAATTTTACTAAACCACTAGAAAAATCCACCAGCCACTAGAAGTAATTTTTTGCCACTAAATGGACAGTCAAAACAACCAGTTTTAGTAGAAAATCCACTAAGTTGGCAACACTGCCTAACTGACACTTCTCTCAGTCACACACAGCACAAGCGTTGATTTCTTATTTAGCGTTTTGTGCCCTCTGCAATCTGCAATATAAAACAAACGCCTGCGATACTTCTGTTAAAAAAATATATTTATTCGATATATAAATGGTGATAAAAAACATCGAAAAAAAATCGATATATCGTTCATAAACTTCGATGTTTTCGACATCGATGTTTCAGTTTTGAAAATATCGATGTTCTAATATCGATGTTTTAAGAGAGATGTTGCATCCCTAGATACGGGATACCTACTGTCAAAGAATACACCTATAAACAAGTGTTGTATCTGTCAGTAGTTTGCTACTTATAGTTAGTTATCTGTGTCTGTCAGTCAGTCAACCTATTTTCTTTTTTAGCTCTAGGGATGTTCCTCAAATAATCGAACAAATTAATGCAATGTATACTCGTGTAAAGCCACATTCCGATTAAAATAAACGTGTTATTTTGTTGTATAAAATAAAATTATAAATAGTAGAGATGCGCCAATATTCGGTTCGTATTCGGTATTCAGCATAATTACACTATTCGTATTCGGAAGAAATATTCTGTAGTATTATGACCGAATATTTTGGCTCGAGTTACTCGTATTTTCTTTGTTATATGACTTCGAATAGATCTAAAAGACAAAAGTGCTGTATGGAAGTTCATTAAAAAAAGTGGGAACAAAGAACCTGTTTCTTGCAACTTGTGCGGTAAAACATTAAAATTTCGATAATTTTTATAAATAAATGCAAATTGGGCAAAAAATATCGATATATCGAAATATCGATGTTTCTTGGGCGATATATATCGTTATATTTGAAAAATATCTATACGATAAATATCGATTTGTTTTCCATTTGCCCATCCCTAAAAACTCATCAATGAGTTTTCAAAAAAAAAAGCTAATATAATAAAAGATAATAATAACTCAATAGATGGCGGTTAGCAGGAAAAAATAGTTCTGAAAATGTCAATTCCGTTGACTACGTACCAAGAAGATTATAGATACGTACTATAGTCGGATTTTTTTTGTTATGGTTCTACTCGAAGATAATTCGCCAATGTCAAGTAACTTATTGAGAATATGTAGGTAGTCAACAGTCGAAGTCAGTCAAAATCACAGTCACTCAATAAAACGCCGGTGTTTTACGTTTTATCGAACTATAGATAGATAGATATTCTTTATTGCACAAAAATAAAATACAAGCATGATACAACTGCAACAGACAGTACAATAAGGCGGTCTTATCGCTTGTAGCGATTTCTTCCAGACAACACAACTATATGTCCTTTTCTTTAAAAAAAATTGTGTCATATCATAAAAAGCACACAAGCATTCATTAATTCATGTGTTTTTTGCATTTTTGCGATTTTTCTTCAATTGGTTTCGGTAAAAACAAACTGTATACCTACTTAGTGAGTCTCAAAATCGTTTGGGGTGAAATGATCCGAACAAACACATGAATATTTCCGGAGGTTTATCGAAACCATCATTAATAATTATTTTTCCTACTCTAAAGCGACAGTGGATCACCACTGTCGCTTTAGGGTAGGAAAAATAATTATCAAGTACCAATAAATGGGACTTAATTACTCTATTACACTTATAATACCTACTATACCTGAGTAAATAACACACTTAAAAATTTCATCTCGTGTTCAGGCGGGACTCGAACCCACACCTTCCACAATCCGGGTGAATGTACTACCAATTATACCACTGAACGCGTTACTAAGTCGACGAAATTTGTAAGTGCTTGATTCGACATGAGCTGTCGATAGTCTCATCAATATTGTAGGTATATTTACAATATCCAGTGGAAATATTATTACAAATATTTGACCACCAGTTAAGATGAGACTGCTTAATCAATAGTTGATATTTTATAGCAATCTTATGCGATTTATTCTTAAGTAAATAACACACTTAAAAATTTCATCTCGTGTTCAGGCGGGACTCGAACCCACACCTTCCTTTTTCAGTGGTATAATTGGTAGTACATTCACCCGGATTGTGGAAGGTGTGGGTTCGAGTCCCGCCTGAACACGAGATGAAATTTTTAAGTGTGTTATTTACTTAAGAATAAATCGCATAAGATTGCTATAAAATATCAACTATTGATTAAGCAGTCTCATCTTAACTGGTGGTCAAATATTTGTAATAATATTTCCACTGGATATTGTAAATATACCTACAATATTGATGAGACTATCGACAGCTCATGTCGAATCAAGCACTTACAAATTTCGTCGACTTAGTAACGCGTTCAGTGGTATAATTGGTAGTACATTCACCCGGATTGTGGAAGGTGTGGGTTCGAGTCCCGCCTGAACACGAGATGAAATTTTTAAGTGTGTTATTTACTTAAGAATAAATCGCATAAGATTGCTATAAAATATCAACTATACCTGAGTACTTACATACGTTTATTCAAAGCGTAAAAATATAATCTATTTTATATTATCACGGCATTAATTAACAAACAAATTTTCCCGAAAATTAGGGAATCGAGAACGCGACTACACTCATTGATTTGACAGTTAAATTTTTGTGACTTTCACGCTATCTAGTAAGTGTTTTGGAACTATTTTTTTTTTTTTGGAAAACGCCTCATTGTCATTTGTCAAAAGTTGCGTTTCGTTTACAGAAATGAAAGTTAAGATTTGATTTATTTTGTAAAATTAGTAAAAATACTAGCTAAATAGAAAATTCTTCTAAAAATTACATATTTTAATGATAAAATTAGAGAAAAACACTGTTGAAGATTGAAATGTTTACTTGTCAACAAGATGAAAGGAAGGAAGAAGTGACAAAAGAAAAGTAAAAGTCTAGATACAAAATAGTAAATGGAATATCAATTAAACTAATAGAAATATAGCCAGTACCTATTTAACATAGAGGCTACATTACAACACCAGCCCTTAATTGAGATTCCATAGTTGACTAAATAACCTAACTATGTCAAGTGCACAACCCTAAACCGACAGTACATTTGGAATGCGCAACCCTACCTAACGGCTTTGTCAGCATATCGGCACACATGTCACTAGTTGGTACATATTCAATTAAAATAGTGCCTTCAGCGACTTTTTCCCTTATGAAGTGAAAACGGATATCGATATGCTTAGTCCTGTTGTGATGAATAGGATTAAGTACAATCTTATGTGCACTCTGACTGTCATTGTGCACGGTAACCGGAATCAGAGAGGTGCCACTTACCTCCTGAATCAACCTCTGTAAGAAGGTGGCTTCCTTAGCCGCTGAAGTTAGGGCCATATACTCTGCTTCCGTTGATGACAATGCAACGGTGGGCTGTTTTTTCGATTCCCAGCTAATTGCTCCACCGGATAAGCTGAAATAGAAACCCGTATAGGACTTTCTGTCAGTGGGATCATTTGCCCAATCACTGTCTGCATACCCAGTCAGACTGAAATCTGGAACCCTCTTGTAAGTTATGCAGTAATCTACTGTTCCTTTCAGGTACTGCAACACCCTTTTTGCAGCCAACCAGTGTTGTTTATCAAACTTTGCAAGAAATTGGCTAAGATAGCTAGTTGCATAGGCAATGTCAGGGCGAGTATTCACAGATATAAACATTAAACTACCAATGAGTGATTGATATGGATACGGATGCAACTCACCGCTCTTATTTGGTTCCAACTTCACCTTTTGTAAGGGAGTAGGGGCAGATTTACAGTCTGCCATATTAAACTTCTTAAGAACATTTAAAATGAACGTTTTTTGATTAATTTTTACACAGTTCTTTGTTTGGGAAACATTTAAACCAAGATAATAGTTTAAAAGTCCCAAATCCTTAATACCAAAATATTTTTGCAAATCACATTTGACAGCGTCTGCCAATTTGCCATCTTTATGACAAACAATTATGTCGTCAACATAAACTGCCAGTATGACAAGTTCCTTTCCAAATAGTTTGGTATAAATACATGGTTCTGAAGGAGCCCGTTTAAAACCTAACGCAGAAAGAGTTTCATTTAGCTTTGTGTTCCAAGCACGAGGCGCTTGTTTCAGCCCGTACAAAGCTTTCTTGAGTAGGCAAACTTTATTCTGTTGGCTTGGTTTCTCAAAACCTTGCGGTTGTACCATATATACATCCTCCTCCAATTCTCCGTTTAGGAACGCTGTGTCCACGTCTAAATGTCGTAAATGTCGCATCTTGAGGCCTAATTTTGCTGCAAGTGCAAACATCATACGTAACGAAGAATTGCGAATTACTGGCGCAAAGGTTTCTGTATAATCCACACCAGCGGTTTGGCTATAGCCTTTGGCTACTAGCCGGGCTTTATATTTCGCAACTGCACCTTCTGCATCCTTCTTTACCTTATATACCCACTTGCATGGTATTATCTTTTGACCATCAGGTTTATCAACCAAAATCCATGTTTTATTATTAATGAGGGATCTATATTCATCTCTCATAGCACCCATCCATTTGTCTCTATCTTCTGATTGAATAGCTTGATTGAAGGTTTCAGGCTCATCAAAACTATAGCTTGCTGACACAAAACCTTTATCTTTCGCTAATCGATTCCTTAAGGGATACCTTCCTTGGAAAGTAGGTTCATCAGTAGAAACCTGTTCTTCGAGAATATCCTCCTCATCGTGGGGAATTTCTTCATCAGAAATAGGGTCTTCTGGATCAGGATCGATTTGTGCAACTTCTACGTTCACCTTAGTAGAAGTGCCAGAGCTACCAGCAATGGGATTTTGAACTTCCGCTTCATTCCTGTTTGAGAATACCATCACTGCAGGGGGATCAACAGAAAACTGGCCTGCAGGATTATCACCTTTCAAATCAGAGAAAGCATCTTCGAAGAACACAACATCCCTAGCTTTTAAGAGTCTTCTCGGATAGCTCGCATCTCGGAAGTAATAATTACCTGGATCTTCCGAATATCCAACAAAAGTGTACTGTTTAGCCTTCACATCCAACTTTTTCCTTTGACAATCTGGAATGTGTACTAGTGCTCTACAGCCAAACACTCGTAAGTGACTCAAATCGGGTTTTGAGCCGAACCATATCTCATAAGGAGTAAGGCGATCTAGAGCTCTATGCGGGGATCGATTCTTCAGGTACGTTGCCACTTCTATAGCATCCTGCCAATAGGCTTTGCTAAGAAAACCACCAGCTAACATACTATTTGAACGCTCCGATACTCCATTTTGTTGCGGACTGTGTGGAACTGTGGTTTGATGCACAATACCATTAGAACGTAAATAACTAGAGAACTGTTCATTAACATACTCTGTTCCGCAGTCTGTTCTTAATGCCTTAATTTTAGCTCCTGTTTGGCGCTCGACTAAAGACTGAAAAGCGATAAATTTTGCTTTTACTTCCGTCTTAGAAGCCAAGAAATAAACAAAAGTAAGTCGAGAAAAGTCATCAATGAAGAATAACGCATATTTCTTACCTTGAAATGAATTTTCCGACATAGGTCCACAAATATCGCTGTGGATCAATTCCAATAACGAATTTGTACTCTTAGGCTTATCCACACTTACCGTGAAGGGTTTTCTTGCTTGTTTCCCTTCAACACATGGTATACATGGCTCCTTATCCACTGCTGAGTAATCCATTCCAACTGCACGTCCATTCCTTAGGAGATTCATGTCAAACCTGCAAAGATGACCTAACCGCTTGTGCCACAGCTGAAATTGAGACGGACGGTTAGTGCGTACATCAACAGCCTGAACTTGAGAATCTGCAGAATGACAGTCAGAATTCACATCAAGAGCTACATTTTTGTTAATATTAACATCTAATGTATAAAGCCCGCCATGTACTGAACCGTGTAAAACAGGATTACCTTTATAAGAGAAATAATCTCTATCAAAAAAATTACAGCCAGTATTATCAAAAAGTACACATAAACCTTTATCGACTGCTTTCTTAACCGAAATTAAATTAGTGTTCAATTTAGGTACAAGTACAACTTCACTAATCTTGTCGATACTACTATTAGTACTGATTGAAACTGTTCCGATTCCCACGGAATCTATCGCTTCTCCGCTAGCGACGGTCACCTTGCCAGAATGCAGCGGTTTGAGTTCTGTCAGCCAATCAGACCTTGAAGTCATATGAGAAGTAGCTCCAGAGTCGATGTACCACGTATCTTTATTACCATTTACTCCCAAGGCAGTTATTGATGTTGAATCATGCTTATTCTTCAACTTATTGGGGCAATTGTATTTAGTATGACCTCGTACGTGACAATCAAAACATACAACCTCCTTCTTCTTCTTCGTCTTGGTACTATGTTGAATAATTTGACCTTTCTTCGAACGCAACGCAGACTCACAATCATAAGGCTTGGTTTTCGACATCTCATTCAACAGTTTTGCCTTTACCATGACCGTGGTAACCTCAACATTACAATTTTCTAAAGCCATGACCAAGGGATCGAAGTTATGCGTTAGACCTCCCAATAGTATCGCAGCCAAAGAAGAATCCTCGATTTTCTTACCAATATCAGCGAGATCTTGAGCGGTACTTATAACGGCATTTATATACTCTTCGATAGTATTAAACTCTTCAAGACAATATCGGTAAAGCTTACGTTCTAAAGCTAACCTTCTGCCCATGCCCTTATCTTCATAGGCGTTTTGCAACGACGTCCAAGCGGCCTTAGCACTCTCCGCACTCCTCACATGAGTGATGGCTCCTCCATCTAAAGTCATGCAGATTTTGGCTAGTGCTAATTCATCCTTACGCTTTCTCGTTGACTCTGGGGTTTCATCTCCATCAGGATAACCCACAACAGCTTCCCACAGCTGCTCATGCAGTAAGTAAAATCGCATCTTAAACTTCCATGCACTGTAGCCTTCCCGTCCGGAAAGCATACGGATCGCTCCCATTCCCATTGCATTGCTGCTTGTGCCTGGGGACACTCTATCCCCGCTGCCTTGCATTTTGCACAATGACGTAGCACAATTTTTTTTTTTTCGAGATTCGACGAACTATATTTTCGTGAAAATCATAGTACAACAACACAGCTAATATTATACTTATCAGCTAGCTCGCTTGTAAAGCTTCGTGCTGATAACGTGATAAAATTAGAGAAAAACACTGTTGAAGATTGAAATGTTTACTTGTCAACAAGATGAAAGGAAGGAAGAAGTGACAAAAGAAAAGTAAAAGTCTAGATACAAAATAGTAAATGGAATATCAATTAAACTAATAGAAATATAGCCAGTACCTATTTAACATAGAGGCTACATTACAACATTTAACGTACCAAGTTATAATATTTCTAGCATTAAAAGGGGTTTTAGTTTTACTTCACTATTAAAATATTTCATCATTCTCGTTTTTACTACTATCTATCGGCAATAAGAGGAAACTGTAGACAAATAACGCTACCTATACTATTGGGTATATAACCCCTTATAACCCAACTAAATGTAAATGTTTTTTTGTAATATGGCACAAATAAACACCAAATTGTACACAAAAATACAATAGACACTAATTTCAACCGTTGAATTTGATCAGTCCACGCGGCTTGTTTCAGCCCTACTCGCTGAATCAATGTAAATGAATGATATACTTAATCTTGCAATTGCAATGGTGTTTTTGTTTATGTACTAACTTCGTCGTAACTAAGTAGAGTATAAAATTGTTTACGTTGAACGAACGGCCTTCCACAATCCGGGTGAATGTTCTACCAATTAGACCACTGAACGCGTTAGTAAGCCGAGGAAAATTGTAAGTGCTTGATTCGACATGTGCTGTCGATAGTCTCATCAATAATTGTAGGTATATTTACAATATCCAGTGGAAATATTATTACTAAATATAACTTGCGTTTGTTCAGTGTCTGGGTTCAATAAATGTATTTAAGCATCTAATTTTGTAATTCCTCTGTTGTCTGATATCCGTACCTAACAACTCTGCTAATCAGTTCAATGTATAAGATGTTTATGTAAAAAATCGGTGAATCGTAAGTACCTACCGTAAAACATACTCACCATTTGCTGAATTCATTGTTTGATCCTGAAAAAATAATAAATAAAATATATTGTTATCTCCGAATTTTCTAACCAAACTTGGTTGAAATTAAGATATAATTATTTTAATGTATTATATTAAATATGTATTACGTGTTCATATCATCACATACTAATACTATGACTATTTTGTAAGTTAGAGCGATGGTAGCTCAGTGGATAAGACTGCGCCTTCCAAACGGGAGGTCATAGTTCGAATCCGAACATGCACCATTAGCTCGGCGGCTAGGAAAAGCATCGTGAGGAAACAGCTCATGCCATCCACACGCAAAATTAAACGAAAAACTGCACGAAACAACATGTAAGTTCATGAGCCCAATTCTCGTGCTCGTGATATTTTATTTATATCACTAAAACTTTTTTTGTATGGTTTTCAGGTGATATCCGCCATGTCTTCAAAATGTCACGAGCACGAGATTTGGGCTCCAAATGTTGTACCAAATGTTATTAACTCCTGAAGTGACACAAGCTCAATACCAGCTTTTCTACCAAACATTACAGATGATTAAGTTTTTATTAAAGCGTCTTGTATTTATGTAAAAATAAGTCAATAAAATTACTTCTTTAAATAATAGAATTAAAATTACCAATAAATAAATTTTGTTATTGTATGTTTTTAGAAAATACGTACAAACTATAGTGCGATCATTTTATTGCAGTGGCAACATTTTGTAGTAGCTTTTTTGGTTTTGAATTCCAGTTGCGGGTATAGGTAGTTGCCTATTAAGGTGACGGGTAGGGCACACACCATCGACGCCAATCGATTTTCATTTTTATGGGTCAATGTTGGGTCCGTTTTTGTACGCGAAAAATGGATTTCCGCTAAAAGTGGCCGCTTTTGACGGTAATCAAATTTACGCGCACGAGTTAGACCCAAAATTTGTACATGGTTGTTCAATGAATAGTATAAGTGTTTGCCGAGAGATTGTAACCCCGAAACTGTTTAAAATAGATCCGGTTTAGTAGCTATAAATGAAAATTGAAAGGCGTCTCTAGTGCGCCCTACCCGTCACCTTAATAATCTATTGATGCTACCGATAGTATTCGCTTCGATTAGTCTTGATAGTTTGTATGATTTAACACAATAATACTTTCGATAGTATAACTAAACAAATTATGTTGTAATAGTGTCAATACTATTGCTTCCAATCAATTGTATTGGTTTAATTGTAATATCGATACTATCGATCAAACTAACGATAAGTAGGTATTATTACTATTTTCCAGGTCAACTATCGGTAGTGAAAGCACTATCTTAAATGAGTTTAATAACTGGATTTTGCTCATAGATCGCGTTATGTAATAGGGGACTAAGTATAAGTTCTATTACTTTAACAATGTAGGTACATTTTGACGTACAGTAACAGCTAGCTAATAGCTATAACCTCAATAATTGTATTATATACAAAGAAAAATTACCATATACTCTTCAGCATTAGGAACTGCAGTGTTTTCTGAGTTTCGTACAATCATGATCCCAAAATGCTTCTTTTTTGAAGTGTCTACCACACAACATTTTGTGTTTAGTGTACAATTCCATTTGGAACTCCACAGATGACCATGGTTTATCCGGGAACACATATTTTGCCCATATTTCACAACTGAAAAGTATAAAAAGTGAGAACTCTCGAATATCAAGGTACTAAGATGTTTTTCTTTAAACATATCATATCCCGTGTTGATATGTTTATTTACCTGATTACAAATTGCTACATGTGTCAATATCTATGTCACATCAGGAGCCCAATTCTCGTGCTTCTGATATTTTGAAAACGTGGCACATATCACCTGAAAACCATACAAAAAAACTATGTTTTAGTGATATATGTCGATAATAAACATCACGAGCAACTGAACATAGTTTTTTTTGTATGGATTTCATGCGACATTCGTCTTGTCTTTTCATATCGACAATCCCGAGAATTGGGAAATATTGGAAAATCCCGAGAAAACCCAACTTTTCAAACAATCTCCATACAAAGCAGGAAAATCACATTTTAACCCCTAATAAAATACCATTTACTATGATTAATTTTTAGATTTCTTTGACGCCCTGATGGTCCAGTGGTTTAAGTACCGGGCCGTGATCCTGGGTTCAAATCCCGGTTCGGCGAAAAGTATGTTTCGAATTTTTCGAACATAGCTCGGGTTTGTCCGACATAATGGGTATGCGTAAGGCATTTCCCCTAGGAAAACAAAAAAAAAATGGAGTGTACCACGACGCGCGTCACGACGAGTTACCCTTGTTGGACTTTGAATCCTCCTCTGAGAGCTGAGACACAAGGTAACCTGACCTGACGCCGAGTACATAGAAGATTTGGTTGGTGATAATCAAAATTTAGAACTACATATTGTAGCTCTATCAATGATCTGTAATTATGTTTAATAAATAGAAGTATGTCTTTTAAGAATGATAATAAAAGTTGATATTCAATATTAGCGATCGGGTACAAACGCACTAAAAATTTCATCTCTTCGTTTGTTCATTCGACATGAGCTGTCGATAGTCTCAGTAATATTGTAGGTATATTTACAATATCCAGTGGAAATGCTACTAAAAATATTTTACCATATATAATTTGTTTGTCGAATCAAGCACTTACAAATTTCGTCGGCTTAGTAACGCGTTCAGTGGTCTAATTGGTAGAACACCCGGATTGTAGAAGATATGGGTTCGATTCTCGCCTGAACAAGAGAAGACATTTTTAAGTGCGTTATTTGCTTAAGAAAGGTTTTAGTTTAATAAGTATAATCTTGTGCTCACATAACATAACAAATAATGTCCTTACCGTATTATATTGTGAATTCCAGGCTTGGGGAATCTGTACAACCTTATGTCATCACTGTAACGGTTACCACATTTGAAACATTTACGTTTCAAATGGTCTCCCATGGTGATCTAGGTGTTTATGATATCTCAAACACTTCTATATTTCAGCAAGTTTCTTGGTGGATATGCACAGTGCACATGTTATCAATTAAACTTTCTTCGCAGCAGATATTCCAATTAATTAATACCAAATGTTGATAAAACTTGTCACTGTAAAGTAAAATTGGCGAGATATAAAGACTTCTTTTTTACGTCTGTGGTGTTGGTAGTCACATTTAAGTAAAAAAAATGTTGAATTACTTGTAGTTTACAAGTGTACTAGGTTTAATCTAATATTTACTTAGGTACAAATAATAGTTTTCAGTTTTTCAGACCAGTACAAAGTGTTTACGCACAAATGTTTGTACTGTGCGGGGATCTAACGCGCAACACTTGCACCAGAGGCAGCATCCACTACCACTGATCCTTTAATAAGCAAAAAGTCACCATGCTATAATTTTATTTGGATTTAAGACTATATTTTAAGGTTTATATTAAATAGAGATCAGATATTATTGTATATTGCAATGCAAAAAATAAAAATAAACTTTACAATGACCCTTTTTTACTCAGCAGAATTGATGTTGTTATCAATAATAACTTTTTAATCTTTTTCTTTTTTCTGAAAAACCTCTTCATGTTCCCAAACGTTGTTCATAAAATCACAGAACTAATTATGGAGTAGTGCATTAATAGTTACATTACAAATTAAAAAAAAATGTGGTATGAAAAATAAAACTTCTAAGAAAGTCAACATAAAAATGGAAATGTCATAGGTACAGACCTAATATTACATTACTGCAAACCTTATTTTCGCTATGATGTCAACTTGTCAAGGACCTATTAAGTAATTGAAAAATAAGTAATAAATCTATCTAAACATGAATTAAAATTAAATTTTAAGACCTTTTCTATATACATTATGATTAATAAAGAGATGAGGTAACGCCTGCCTAATCAATCGAAGTACAGCCGAAAGAACTGGACCGAAAACCATAAAATTTGGAATATAGGTTGTTTTAATTATGTAGGCAAGCAATATGAAGGGGTTTTTAATAAATACAACCCCTAAAGAGGTGAAAAGGAATTGAGTGAATGTTAGTATGAAAGTTTATTATTTTTTTTGTTAGAGATTTGAAAACATATTGAATTGTTATGATTTACATAAACTGAAGAAATACAACCAGCTGTACTTCTAGTTGACAACATAGACACTTATAATTTGTAATTGAGTTATAAAAAACTATACTATTTACTTACCGATCTTTACCTCAGAAGATTTTCCTCTTGATATCTCGTCTTCTATAAGCAATGTAGGATAACCGCAACTTAAGAGACGAGATTTGAGTCGGACGAACTTTGCTTCGAAATGCTTTTGACAAACAAAAAGCTTAGCAAGCTGATCCTTAAGCAGGTTTTTCAAATAATCTCACTTTAACCATAAATTTAGTCGTTTGTCATTGCATGGGAAATGATGTAAAATAGCTTCCTGGCGCGTCCTTTTACACATACAGCAAATGTATGTAATACATTTTGCAACAAACAAATGCACTATGTACACTAAAGTTTATTTACAGACAATATCTGTACATAAGCCTTCTAAATTCCACTAAACTATACCTATAGTTAAGTGGATTTTACGTATGTGGAAAAGAGGAGAGGTTATCGTCAAGTCCTCCACCAGGCACATAAATAAAAACAAAAATGACAACCGGCCGGCATCATGCTCGTTTACAAGGGTCGATACCATTCAATTCACAACCTAAGTAGAAGTTTCGCCATTGAGTAAGTAAGGTAATAATACTCTGGTCGATTGCTTAAAACTTATAGCTACAAAAGTAAAGTTACAAACAAATACGAAACAATAAATATACGCAAGATAAAAAATACGAACGATGTAAATATGTCACTGTCACTGTCATTGTTCTCGTATTAGTCTGTGTTTGCTCAAATGCGCAATGCTCACTCTGGCTCACTCCGTCAGCAGTAGTATTCACGAAGTTAACCTTTTTGGTCACAAGGCTCGGTTATAGATTTTGACAAATAGTTTTTTTTATTTACTTAAAACTCCCTAAAAGTTTTTATTAAATTAAGCTTAGGAAGAAAGAAATAAAAATCAGAGTTATGCTTTATTTCTTTTTATCTTTGAACTTAGTTTTGTACTTAATCAATGCTTTGGTTTGCATTAACTGCAATGTGTAATTTAGAAGTCTGAATAGATCTGTGCTTTTTAATATTCTATACAGGTAATATAGTTAATTCCAAAAATAAGTCACTGGTTATACTTTTATGAACCTCACAATTAAAAAAGTCAAATAAATAGGTATTTGATTTTATATTTTTTTTGAGTTCATATTCCAAATATTTATTTGATTCATCAGTACTTACAGACACTAAAAAGTCTCACAGCCTGCTCTGATGGGTAGGTCAGTTTTTTTAACTTTCATACCTTTCTTTTTTGGATTTCACTTGTTGCATAGTGTGATTCACATGTAGTGGGGTTTCTTTATCTTTTTTAAAGAAAAAAATCCGTTCCCGACATAAAGGGTCTTGAATTTGACACAGACAAACGGATAAACCAGACCCTGGCCTTGACTAACTCGATATCAATAAAGCACTCAAATAATATGTAAGCCCGAACCTAATAATGGTAACAGCAAAATGTTAAATTTTACTTGAATATGCGTACATAGGATGCAAAAATCTCTTAATAAAATAATTGGTTCATACATATTAGTTTTTAATGAATTAATGCTCTTACTTGTCAAATTTGGCCTTTCTGTAGAAGTATTCTGTCCACTAGTGGAAAGGAAATTGCCTAATTGAGGTGGAACACTCGTGCCAGAATTAGTATCCATAGGGATATCTGAAATAAATAATAGGTACTTTAATCATATTAAATATCAAATATCCAATTAATGCTAGTACTAAATAGCATAAATTTTTTTTGGTGCAATAAACATTTAGGTAACAGTTCTTACTCATTAGGTTCATACTCTCTGCAGAAGGTTCTCCACTTGAAGTTGGTATGTTGCTAGGCACAGTATTCATAGTAGTCACTGAAAATATAAATAATAAAGTAAATACTTACATATTTTACAATACTTACACTTTTAAAAATATGTATGTACACACAGCATCCTGTGGAGTTACCCTTGTTGGACTTTGGACCGTTCTTATTTCTGAGACAGAAGTGCTATTTTTGCACTGAGGAATTGAAAATTGACCTGACGCCATCTGCCTACTAAATATGAAAATCTGTACTAATAATAAAAAAATGTTTTAACCAGACTTAGCATAGCTTACCAGTGTCTCTAACTTTACAGTATGTATGATCATTGTTGCTTGTAGCTTTATAATAACAATGATCATTGTTGATATCTGAAATATTAAATTATTACACTGAAGTCAATGTGAATAAAATATTAATAAATAAAAAATAAACCTTTTTAATATCAGAATCATAAGTATTGTTTATAATAAAGTCATTTGATTTTTCTGATTATATATAACTAAAAGTAAAAAAAAAAACAATAAAATATGTTTTAACTTTATCAAACCTCATTCCTACATTTGAGTACCACCACCTCATTCCAGAAAAGGTGAGTAAGTAGGTATTACATATTTGAGTTTGGTTTAAATAAACAGAATAATAAAGTAAGCATTTGTGATTTACAAGGTACGAGGCCTTTTGCCTAGAGGTCAATTTCTGTAATGCCTAGTACTTAGGTTGTGTATTTTGTGCAAAAAAGTATGTCTATCTATCTATCTCAGTGATGTTTACTCAATACTCAATATTTTTATTGCTTCTATAGGATACAATAATTGCTTATATAGCGAGACAGCGCCCTCTATCGCGCCCTAAGCGCAATGCCTTGCTGCCGGTTAGGTACCGCTAGCACTTATTTTCTGCCATGTTAGTTCCGTAAACGCCCGC
Source organism: Marasmia exigua (assembly GCA_019059595.1). NCBI lineage: Eukaryota > Metazoa > Arthropoda > Insecta > Lepidoptera > Crambidae > Marasmia > Marasmia exigua. The sequence continues at coordinate 5,756,944 of CM032481.1, read as the reverse complement.
AGGGCAATACTGGTTTGATTGGTACGGGAGTTCCTCTCCCCCCACACCTACCTCACTCTCTCGCTAACCAACCGCGTCCATGTTAAGTTGTTGCTCCGATATAAATAATTATTATCTTGTGTTAATTTGAGACAATATACGAAAATATATCTCCATAAAGTGTTTTGGCTACCTACCAACCAACCCTCACAGTACTAACACTACCCACTCCCAAAGTAGCTACGCTATAAGTGATCGCCCAACGTGTGTTAGTGAGTGGTGTGGACGCGAAGGTCTGCCGCCATTTTGGGTTTGGAAAACCGAATTATTAGGAAAATGCCAAGAACCAGGAGCCGAAGTTCGTTGCCGAGGGAGGCAAACCTCAATGAAACTATTATTCCGGCCGAAATTAACGCCGAGGAGTTGGTCAATGAAGACGCCGCGACTGAAACAGCAACCGAAGGTGCCACGGGAAGCAGCGCGGGCGCGTCCATCTTAATGACTCAGGAACATTTCGCCGCACTGATGGGACAGTTGCAGCAATCACAAGCAGAATTTTGTCAAATTCTATTACAAGAAGTACGATCATCTACACCAGTAATGCATCAGGTACAAACGGAGCCGTCGCTTACTATGAGGAGTACGAGCTGTCCGACAGACAGGGCCGCAGCCCCGGTTGGTGCTAATTTCATTACTTGTAGTGCAAGGTTTAGTGGCTCGCAGAACGAGTCTGTCGAGAATTTTATCGATGCAGTCGAAATTTTTAAAACTGCCGCCAACGTTTCCGACGAAAACGCACTGAGAGGACTTTCATTATTATTATCACATTCCGCCGCAACTTGGTGGCAAGGTATAAAACAATATACGAAAACATGGAGCGAAGCAATAGATCGCCTGAGGAGCGCATTTGGGGAACGAAGAGCACCGTTTCAAATATATAAAGAATTATATAGTATGCAGCAAGGAAAGTTAAACACAGAGTTATTTGTCGCACAAGTACGCGCTTTATTTGCTAAATTACCAGAGAACGACATCTCACAGAAGGTACAATTGGATATGACGTTTGGGTTGTTAGACGTCCGTATAAGAAAAAGAATAGAAAGGGACACATTGTCTTGTTTTGAAGATCTTATAAGGAAGGCTCGAAGCATAGAAGATGCGATGCAGGAGCGCTTGCAGTCGCCGGGTGCACAGTCGCGTGGGCCATTCTCCGCGCAGTTTCGTGGGTCGTCCGCAGTGCCACCGCCGGGACAGTCTGCCGCGCCACCGCCGATGCGGGTATCGCAGCCGCAAGGTTCGTCGCACTGGGTGCCGCCGTCGGGTGGGCCATTGCCGCCACCGCCGCCACAGTCGCGTACGTCGCAGTCATATGGACCGCCGCCGCCGAGGTCGCGTGCGCCGCCGCTGGGTGGGTCGCCGCATTTGCCGCCACCGCCGCATCATGGATCCCTGAAAACAGACATAAAGGAAAGTAAAAATTTGTATTGTTATGGCTGTGGTGAAATAGGAATAATAAGAGCAAGATGTCCAAATTGTAGTAGTTATAAGTACAATAAGTTTTATGCGTGTGAGACCACCAATGTTAATATGCAGGGGGAGTCAACTGTATGTAACAATAGGGGTTACACTAATGGTAATAAGAGACCAATATTAAATATCGAAATATTAGGTGGGAAAGGTATTGCATTAGTGGATTCAGCCGCTAAAGGCTGTGTAGCTAGCCAATCAATGTATAATTTTTTAATAAAAAGTGGTCAATGTTTTGATAAGCAAATTAGAGATGTGAAGCTTGCAGATGGTTTATCTAGGAAAATGGAGGTTTTAGTTACCTCAGTGAATGTGAAAATGTTACATAAAATAATTGAAACTGAATTTATTGTTTTTCCAGATGCTTGTAACAATCAATCTTTATTAGGGATAGATTTTTTGAACAAAGCCAAATTAGTTTTTGATTTTGGTAAATCATTATGGTACTTTTCGGACACGAAGCACCGGAAGTACAGGTTGTTTTATGAGGATTTAGAACAAGGTTATAATGAGGTACAGTCAACACCAAAAAACTGTGATAATGATAGTATGTCACTTAATGATTTAATAAACTCTTTCAGTGATGTGTTCCGAGAGACTGGTGAAGCCACGCAGTATGCAGAGCATTTCATTGATACCGGCGAACACGCGCCAGTTGCTGTTCCGCCGTACCGCATGACACCAGCGCGCGCAGAGGTTATGCAGCGCGAGGTAGAGAAGATGCTTGCTGAGGATATCATTGAGGAGTGTGAGTCAGCATGGTCAGCACCAGCACTATTAGTGCCTAAACGTGATGGAAGTTTTCGTTTTTGCGTCGATTACCGTAAGTTGAACAGTATTACTAAAACAGATACTTATCCAATGCCGAAGATTGATGAGCTGTTACAAAGGACAAAACAGGGTTGTGTTATGAGTACTTTAGACTTAAAATCTGGGTACTGGCAAGTTGCCGTTAACCGGGATAAAGATAAGACTGCCTTTTCGACACCGTCAGGCACTTATCGCTTCAAACGCATGCCATTTGGGTTAAAGAATGGACCAGCTACATTTCAGCGTTTAATTGATCGTCTTTGCTCATGCCCGAAGTTGCAGAATATTACTATTTTAGCTTTTTTGGATGATCTTTGCATAATATCGGCTGATATGGAATGCCACATAAAGGATTTGCACGCTGTATTTGAAAGACTGCACGAATTTAAATTAAGGGTGAATCGGGATAAGTGTGTTTTTGCACGAGACACTGTCAAATATTTAGGTCACGTGATATCTAAAGATGGTATATCACCTGATGAAGAAAAAGTGAAAGCTGTATTAGATATGAAGAAGCCGTCATCACTTAAACATCTAAGAACCTTCTTACAGACTGCTTCTTGGTTTAGGAAGTTTATACCTGGATTTTCTAAAATTTCAGAACCACTGTCAAGGTTGACTAGGAAACATGAGCCATGGAGATGGGAGACAGAGCAAGATCAAGCCTTCGAGGAGCTAAAAAGGTTGCTGACGTCACCACCCATCCTCATCCAACCTGACTACACCAAACCGTTTGTGCTCAGAACTGATGCCAGTAACTACGCTCTGGGTGCAGTACTTCTACAAGGAGAAGGTAATGATGAAAGGCCTATTGAATATGCGAGCCGATTGCTCAATCAAGCAGAAAGAAATTATTCAACAACAGAGAGGGAAGCCTTAGCCATAGTCTGGGCTGTGGGAACGTTTTCGTTCTTATATTGATGGTCATAAGGTTGTCGTAGGTACCGACCACCAGCCGTTGAAGTGGCTAATGACTGTAAAATCACCATCAGGCAGATTGGTAAGATGGGCACTGAAATTACAAGCATTTGATTTGCATTATGAGTATACACCAGGGAAGGTAAATATAATAGCAGATACCCTGAGCCGTCCCAACTGCGATGAGAACTCCGCAGAAGCATGTGGGATATGTTCAGTAACGATTGACTTACCTGCGAAGAGTCCCTCCGAGTTAAGATCAGGTCAGCTTGCAGACCCTGAACTTGCTAAGATAATTAAGAATCTGGAAAGTGAAGAGGAAATTGATGTTCATCGTTGGACGGGAAGAGGTTATATTATGGAGCAAGGAGTGCTCTATCGCTATAATCCGGATGCGGATACAGAAGAACCGCAATTAGTTATACCTGTGGATCAAAGAGAAGAAGTATTAAAAGAATGCCATGACTCTCCTCTGGCAGGTCACCAAGGGATCGAGAGGACATATCAAAGAGTTGCTCAAAAGTTTTATTTTCCAGGGATGCGTCGTGCCATTGTCGAGTATGTCAGAACGTGTACATCGTGTCAGCGCTACAAGGCTGCCAACGACAAGCCACCAGGGTTGTTGCAGACGCCGATCCTGAATCAGAGAAATGAGGTTATTGCTATAGATTTATTCGGACCCTTACCTCCAGGTGATAAGGATGAAAAATGGATTTTATTGGTCGAGGACACCGCAACTAGATGGGTCGAGTTATATCCGCTTCGAGAAGCGACAGCTGAGGCGTGCGCGCGTACACTCATAGAGGAATATTTTCTACGTTTTGGTCTACCGCGTCGCATTATTTCAGATAATGGTGTACAATTTATTTCAGCTGTAATGCAACAGTGTATGTTCGTGTTAGATGTGAAGCAGGAATTGTTACCGCTGTATCATCCTGAGGGGAACCCTGCGGAAAGAAAGAATAGAGATTTAAAAGTACAGTTATCACAATTAGTAGGTAATAAACATAATTCTTGGCCTATATACTTACCGTCTATACGTTTTTCGTTAAATTCTGCACGTTGTCAAACTACAGGAGTTTCGCCAGCGTACTTGATGTTTGCCAGAGAGCTGAGATCGCCTTTAGAAGTAAGAAATGATCCTCGTTTGGTTTTGGAGAAAGAAAACTTCGTTCCACAGATAACACCATACCTAAAACGTTTTCTCAATACGCTAGCTGCAGTTCGCGAGAAGGTCGAAAGTCAGCAGGATAAAAGAAAGGACTATGGTGATCAGTCACGTCGCGTAGGACAAAGTTTTGTTGCAGGTGACTTGGTATTATTGAATTCGCATGTACTTAGCAACAAAGGAAAGGACCTGACATCGAAGTTCGTACCAAAAAGAGATGGACCATACGTGGTTACTAAAAAGGTAAGCCCTACAACTTATATCATAGCACCCGCACAGGACTCCAGTAGGTACTTAGGGAAGTATCACATTAAACAGTTAACACCTTACCTGGGTCGCGATACGACCCTACCTCAACCTGTAGTTCCGGTGCGGAAACGTGGCCGTCCCCGTCGTAACTTAAATGAGAATAAATGTAATAATGTGTCAGATAGGAAGGAATGTATGTACTCGCCTAATCTTTATGTAACCGATGTAAATTACAATTCTAATGTGGATTTAAATGATAAATGCAATAATGTGTCTGATAGGGAGGAATGTATGTACTCGCCTAATCTTTATGTAACGAATAGAAATTACAATTCTAATGTGGATTCAAATAATGAATGTCATAATGTGTCTAACCAAAGTAGTGTTTCTGTAAATGTTTGTAACAATGATAATGTATGGCCAGCGAATGAGCGAGGACGCTTTCATCCTCTGGAGGGGGAGTATATAGCGAGACAGCGCCCTCTATCGCGCCCTAAGCGCAATGCCTTGCTGCCGGTTAGGTACCGCTAGCACTTATTTTCTGCCATGTTAGTTCCGTAAACGCCCGCAGGGCAATACTGGTTTGATTGGTACGGGAGTTCCTCTCCCCCCACACCTACCTCACTCTCTCGCTAACCAACCGCGTCCATGTTAAGTTGTTGCTCCGATATAAATAATTATTATCTTGTGTTAATTTGAGACAATATACGAAAATATATCTCCATAAAGTGTTTTGGCTACCTACCAACCAACCCTCACAGTACTAACACTACCCACTCCCAAAGTAGCTACGCTATACTTAGTAATAATGTTTAAGTTTCACAATAGACCTGGCGAGGGCACTGCAATATGAGAGAGGAAAGTGATTACCAAATTAATATTAATTTAAAGTTGAACTGAAAAATATGAATTTAAAGTTGCACTTACACTTTGAAAAAGTTGTTGGATTCCGCGGAATGCCGCTGGATATTTCGTCTTCGGTAAACAAAGTAGGGTAAGCGTGAGCCCGAAGGCGAGCCCTGATCCATTGTGACGCCAAAAATCTTTTTTCAAAATGTTTTTGGCAAACATGTTGCTTGCGGAGTTGCAGCAAGCTCAAACTTCTAAGGTTTTCAGAGTTAATACACTGTAACCACTTATTGAGTCCTATCTCAGCTTTTGGAAATCTATAAAGATTGACGTCTTTTCGTCTACTTCCACAATTCACAACGCAGCATTTGTTGTACATGTTGAAATCGGAAAACAAAATATTTACAAGTGTGGTAGAGGATAAGCCAAGGAAATTAATCAAGGTAATAACCACAGACCAAGAATAACTTCTCTCAATACACTTTGAAACTTTTTTTTTCTTGGTCTGTGTTGAAACTAGTGTTGCTAATCGATAGTCGACTATGGATGGTCTATCGCTAGTCGATATTGACGTCATATTAATAGTATCGATAGCCTATTGATAGTATCGATACAATCGATAGCTCAAAACCAAATAAATAAATCAAAATATGTATGGGTGTAAGAAATACTATCGATAATATTGTTGCTCGTAAATAAAAAAACTATCGATTGTATCGATACTATTGATAGTATTTTTCCTTGTAAACAAAAGAGCTATCGATTGTATCGATAGTATCGATACTATAAATTATTTTACACTATCGATAGTTTACCAATTAACAATAGTATTGTTCACAATATTCTTCTTTAATAGTCAATCGTCACTACAAAACGGGATAATTTATAGTTTAATAGTTATTATCCTTACCTTAAAAAGTCATTTTAAAACCCTTTGTTCTTTTACTTTTCAAACACTACCACTTGTAACCACTTGGTTAAATTATTATACTTAAATATTAATTTCGTTCTCGGCTAATAACGAGAAAAGTTACGATTATCGTTTAATAACGTAACTAACAAAACATACACAATACTATTGCAGTTGGCGGACTATTGATAGTCTAAAAAAATCGATAGTATCCATGATTTGTTTATTAATGAGTAACAATACTATCGATAGTAGCGACATCAATAGTATTTTTTTACACGCGGTAGTATTGCTTGGTTTTGAGCTATCGATAGTATCGAGACTATCGATAGTCTCGATATCGATAGTGCCATATTTCGGCAACACTAGTTGAAACTGTTCTGCTGGTTGATGACATTTGTTTTGTTAGGACTAGCCAATATGCCCGCACACGGCGATTAGAATTGTCAAAAACGATAATCGAGGCTTTATATCAAGAAGGTTATTAACCTTTTTGCTTATTTTTTTATTATTTTTTAATATACATCATATTCCACGGACCCTGGTTCCGTGCCTTAATTGTGCTTAAGCTTTTTAAGGGTCACAAAATTTTAACATATTCTCCGCGACAAACTTAGATTAAGCCAAAAAGAGGCAGATACGGCATCTGCTAGCTGCGCGCAATCTTAAAAAACCGAGTTCAGTTGTACTTGGTTTCCTTTGGGTGGCTTTAGTCTGCGTCCATACTGCGAGTCGCAGTATGGACGCAGACTAAAGCCACCACGCGGTCTGTCAAGTCGCAGTCTGCTACCTGACAGACCGCGTTGCTCGTTGATATCGAAATACTTTTTTTCAAAGAATTATAGCTAAAAATGCCTGGCTGTGACTTTATTCAGAGCACAAATCATTCAAGGAGTAAAAATCAGTCACAAGGAATCACGTTTCATGCGAAAAGTTACACCAAAATAATATTTTTAAAGAAAAATATTCGTGATCTTGTTCACACAGATCAGTCCTGTGCCGCCCGCATCCAATGGATTCCCGCGATCTTCACCAGATTTGTTCGGGGTGTTCAGGTGTTGGCATATTGCCTTAGTCCTGTCTGTGTTGGTCTCCCTCGTAATAGATTGACATCACTCCAAGAATTCGTTTACCGGCTTTCAGGAGCACCGCGCATTCTGTTTTAGTCACAAGCTGTGGGTCGTGGATGACTCTCAGCTTGTCCCTCTCCCTTGTGAGATCCCCCAGTTTTTTACTGATTTCGGCCAGGGCTGGTCCAGATTCTGTGTCCGAGCACGCCGGTTTTAGAGGTTGGGTTATGGTAAATATTGTCGCTGCGATCGGTACCGCCTGCTTGGTTTCAAGATGGACTGCTTTCATTGCCTTTTTATCATCGAGCCAGCTCTGCATCTGCTGCAGGGTCTTTCTCGTTCCATCTGCCTCTTGAAGCCGTCGTTCGAATTCGGCTTTTTGCCGGTCTAATTCTTGTTTATGTCCACATTCCATCCTGACCGCTTCCGCTATCGTTCTCAAATCCTTTTTCAAGGACTTCGAGCTCTCGAGTGCCTCTTTATTTGAAAATTAGCCTACCTTTGGACACCTCTATCTCCTCAGGGGGTTGGCGGAGAGTCCTGGTCGAGACGTTGTTTGATGGGCTCGTCGTCGTCTTCCAGGAAGTTTTGTAATGTGTGTGTGATACGCGGTTAGGCTGTTATTCTCTGCTAAAGTTGAGGTCCTATATTTCCTTGGTCCTGGCTACTACAGTGTTGCGCACATAAATCCTGGAGAGTTCGACACTGATGAATCACTACACACACTTTTGGGGAGATTTGGAGCACTTTTCTATTATTACAGAATTTTGTCGCGGGGCGATAAGATGTTGAGACCGCTTTTGTAATAGTACTGTATTTTTTAAATTTTACAATAGACTAAAGGTTAGGAGGATTTCATATTAGAAGATTGCCGTGTGTCACACAAAGGTCACACACTTAGACAATTGAACACTGTCTAAGGCACGAAGTTATACTTATAATAACTATGTTAAAATAAAATTATTTATTAGCTTTGATCTCGATCGATCAATCGAGATTGATAATTTTTAGAATGAGAAAGAAAAATTAAGAAAATAAGGCTAAGATTCTTTGCTCACCTGATAGATTTTTCGTAGGAACAGCTATATTACTGAGAAAATTATTTCTGCACCAGAACTTTTCTTCAAAGTGCCCATGGCATACTCGTCGATATTTGAAGATCTGTTCATTGTTGAGTCTCAAAATTGCACCACCTATTGAATAGATCCAACTATTGAATCTTTGCTTTTGTTTCGCAGGATTAGGAAACTTATGTAACACTTCCTTACATCCTGAAATTAAACCAAAATTAAGGGTGATATACATAATATGGTAAGTGATAATCACTAAATATATACGAGTGACATGTTTTAAATAGATTTTAGTCAATATCATTACTTACCTTTTACACTGTTTGGACAGCCGTAAACACAGCAAACTGTTTGAGACATTATAAAGTCTTCACAAATACGAAGAATAAGATTCCTATCTCAAGTATTTTTACAATCTACGTGTATTCAATATGACCGGCGAAACCGAAGTTTTACATAACGGACTAAGATCTTTGAGAAGAGAAACAAAGGAAAATAACTCTGCCAATGACGAGTGATTATAGAAACACGTTCTTAATTAGAAATTGACCGGTGTAAGGATATTTACTCTATCTGATTTTTTCTTAATTGAGAATTACGCCACCTGAAACAAAACAATAAAACGTATACAAACAAACAAACACATATACAGCACCATAGAATTTTTGTTATAATTTCTGTTTCTGGTTATATTATGTACAGCATAATATTATGAGGGAGATTAAAGTCTGGAACCCAATTCTCGGGACGTGATATTTTGTCATCATACGGTATATCAGAATTGGGGTCCTGATGTTACATTTTATCATAGGTATACCTATCTACATAAATATTTTATGACAGAAGAAAAGAAAAGTTAATAGGGCGGGGGATTCTAGGGGGAAGAACGTCATACAGCGAGAAAGGATGATTTTGACAGTTGAAAAAAATGTGTTCTGTCGTACCTTCATTTACTTAAGTCAATGAAAACTTCTTAACACGGATTTTATTTAAAAAGAAGGGTGCAAGCGTGTCCCAAACGTTGGCGACAAATAGTGGAGACAGCAAGCTTGCACATGATCTTTCGTTTGAAAAACCATGGTCTCCGGGGAATCAAAGGTTCAACCCCTGCATAGTGAAGGCCTTTGAGTTTAGTTAGACAGTTCATTGCACCGGTTTTGTTTATCATCTCTTAGTGACAAATAAAGTTTTAAATAAAAAAAATTATAAAGTATTTTTTTTTATTTAAAACTTTATTGCACAAAACGTATAATAAACAAAAAACATAATAGGCGAACTTAATTCCCAGAGGCAATCTCTACCAATCAACCTTTGGGTCATGCAGAAAAGATAATCAAAGGACAAGACAAAAAAATGACAGTGTAAATTGGCAACAATTCTTGCCTATCTTTGTTCATATACCTACATGTTGAATTTGTAGTTAGCCATTGGACCATTTTGGGAAATTCCAAAGTCCAGAACAACTTGGGGTTCAAAAATTAGGGCATCATAGGGTATTTGAAAGAGGGGGTTTATGGGGAACTGTACCATTGAGTAAGACAGAGATGGAAGTTTTCTGAAACTAGAAATTTTTAGAGGAGGGGTTTTATGGTAGATGGGGTTCTATTGCAAGAAGGTTGAGAGATCAGCTCGGATAAGTTTTGAAGGCGGGAGATAAGAGGATGATCACTAGATTGGTTGGTTTTAATTATAAACCTATCCGAGAGGCAGAGTCGTGAGAGGAATGGATACTCCACCGAAAAGAGCGTCGCTCTTAAATTAGAGAGAGAGAGAGAGAGAGAGAGAGGTATTGACGACGGAGATCTAGTAGGGGGTCCACAACCTCCGCCTGTAAGGCAATTTTTGGGGAGGACTTCGTTGCTCCAGAAGGATCTTATAAATGCTTTCATTTGGAGTTTTTCTAACTTGTTTAATGCTTCTTTGTTACAGGAAGAAAAGAAGCATAGGCCAGATGCCTTTGGACCACAGAATTATAAAGCAGTTTTTGGCTGTAAGGGTGAGATCCCCACCAGACACCAGACACCTTATGCACTTTTCAGCCACATAATTGAAATCAGGGGACACCGGACATTCTCGTGTCAAGGGTGACAGCGAGGAATTTAACCTGGTTATCAAGAGAGATAGGTTGACCATCACAGTGAATGAATGTCAATGAGCGAGATAGATCTATTCCTAGTGAATAGCATGGCGTTACTTTTAGAGATTGATAGGGATAGATTATGATCTAGAAGCCAATCGTTTGGGTAAGAAAGTGCAGAATTTAAGGGGCAATTAATGTTGAAAATTGATTTATCCGATACATAAAGGCACAAATCATCTGCATATTGCAGTACATAGCCGTTAAATATTGCCTAGATCATGGAAGGCACATACCTTTTCTGGCAACCTTTGTCCTGCAAAAGTGAGGACAACGGTATGAGTGGGTTTCCATTAGAAGTAACCTTTTTATTCGGACGTCTTGCTTTAAGACAAGTTGGTCCGTTGACCAGTCTACTGGGATTTCTTTTACTTGACTTGTTGCGTAGAACACTTTGAAATTATTATCTGATAAACGTTGAGGTCGTGTTCATTGCACCAGGCTTCAACTTCCTTGAGTACTGATCGCATTACTAAGCATGAGATGCTAGCCTTAATAAGGCCTGTTAACAGGAGCCCAATTCTCGTGCTCGTGACATTTATCATAATACGACATATATCACTAAAACATAGTTTTTTTGTATGGTTTTCAGGTGATATCCGCCGTGTTTTTAAAATATCACGCGCTCTTTATGTTTTAAAAATTCTCGTGCTCGTGATATTTTATGTCACGAGCACGAGAATTGGGCTCCAGATGTGTATTTAATTTTGCTTCAAAATTTCGATAATTTTGGTAATGTTTATAAATAATTGCAAATTGGGCAAAAAATATCGAAATACTTATCGATGTTTCTTGGGCGATATATATCGATAATTGTTAATTGAAAATATCGATATTTTTTTCCATTTGCGCATCCCTAAGGAAATTTAAGGTTATGTATAGACAGTCAGTGTTTACCACAACTCACAAATCAACACAAATAGGTACGATATTAATATGACGAGTCAGCGAATCACGAATGTGTCAGAAAACCACACCAATTTTTTGACCACTAAGGTTAATATTTGGATTCACAGATAACTACAAAGAGTAGTATTATATGATAACTATAAGAGTATCCCTTCAAGAGAATGGTAGCATAGACAACAATACTAATTTCTTTTTAAGAGGATTTAGAGCAAAGAGTAATATAAATTGAGAGCCATGCAATATTTAAAGGCGCTTAGGGCAGACTTTTATCAGAAATGTCCGGTTTCTTCTAATCCGGCATCCATAGTAGTTTCCAATGGGCGTGGAAATTCAATGATTCAAAGGATGATCTGAGCAATCTTCAACAAACTCTTGTAATAATTATTCGGAACAAAGACAACGTTGTAATTAACGTAGCATTGTGTTTGAAGTCAAACAATAACGATTTAAAATAACAAAATTCTAAGCAATTCGTTGTCGAACATATGGTGCGCTTTCGACAAAATCTGACATTGACAGATGACCGCCCTGCTTCCACAGACGCAACGCTTTGCTAGAGCTTCTATAACTCTGGATTTATGGTTTCAAATTGTCATTTGCATTTCATTATTTACCTAGATGCGCCGTCATATTTATTAAATTTTTTCAATGAAATGTTGTATGATACAAACACTGAGCAAGTAATCACTACTTTCCGGTATATAATACTACTCTTTGATCACTACGATTACAAATGTCAAATCAGACATGCAGAACATGCTGTTCCGACCAAAGAGGTTCCGACATTACGGTTGCCAAACCCTAGTTATAAACCGAGATATGTTTGGCCTCTTGTGGAAACGGACACAGCAAGGAATAGGGATACCACTGTATCATGTAAGATTTTTTATTTTACTATGCACAAAGTAGCCTATGTCACTCTCCATCCTTTCCTCCTCATCCTTATCTTAGGGTGTAATTCCCAGTTACGTCCAAATCTGTTACTCTGGCAATGAAGTGACTGCAATCAGACCTTTGTATCCTCTAGACAGGGGAACCAGACTAATTGGATTACGGTTACACATTCAGATTTATTAGTCAAATATTGTAGGTACAGGTCGATTCATGAAAGTTGACCACAAATGACGACCGTCTACTCATGTAATCTCATGAAGAAATGGCTCATTCTCAATTTGACACGTTATAAGAGCTTAGACTAAATACATTCTATGTTTAATTGAAAATGTTTTTTGTCTTTAGTCTTTATTCCATGAGATTACATGCATAAATGCTGGCCATTTGTGGTCATCTTTCATGAATCAACCTATATCAATAATTTTCGAGAAACTATTGAGACAGGCAGGTTTCCTCATAATGTTTTCCCTCACCAAGCTAACGGTAGAAGTACTCTACAACTCTTAGTAAATCTGTTGCTTCCGTTTTGCTGTGAAGGCAGTGCAAACAGACAGACACACTCATTAATTAAGGTACATGGTAGAAATCTCTTAAATAACTATTATAATGTTAGTGACCATGAAAGTTTAAGACAATAGACACACACACATTCACATTTATAATATTATTATTTGACGACCCGTTTGGAACAGTGGTAGTGAATGCTGACTTTGGTCCAAGGGTTGCGGGTTCGATACCCGCACAGTCCAAACATTTGTGTGCATGAACATGTCTGTTTGTATTGGTCTGGGATGTTTTCTATGTATTATAAGTATGTATTTACAAAAGAAAAGTATTATATGTATTATTTGTAATCCCACTGTTGAATCTGATATCCTGTAACACTTGAGCTATCTATCTAGGTATATATGTGATGTTGTGAAATATTATTTATTTATTATGGATTTATTATAATTAGACCCCTAATTATAAAAATATCATAGTCAAGCATCAGTTTAAGAGGAGCTATCCTTGATTTTGAAACTATTTATCCTGTTTGATGTCATCAACACCCTGTTGGTCTAGTGGTTTAGGTATGGGGCCATGATCTTGGGGTCCTGTGTGTTTTATTCCCGGGTCGAGTAAAAAGTATTTTTCAAATTTATCCAACGTATTTTGGCTTCATGATCACCTGATCCACAATAAGCAAGCGTGATGATTAAGTCTAAGCCTATCATAGTAGTGATAACTCGATTATGATAGAGGCCTTTGTCATGATTTTAGAAATTATTATGTTTTTGCTATAGTTAGGCCAAACTAATAAGCCACATTTGATGTTTCTAAATCTTAGCTTCATAGAGAGGTGAGCTACTAAAAACTTCTATCAAAGTGATTAACCAATATGTACTTCAAACAAACGTGAATCGAATACTATAATAATGTAAAAGAAGTTATAAATGCTTTTATTTGGAGAAATGTGAAATCAAAATTATTGAAAAGAAAGAGGAAAGTAGGTACTGATCCTAAATATTGATCTATGGCCAGTTTATTTCTACTTCTTCGAAATCAAAGTGCTTTTATTGTGTGCCATATTTTTTCTTTTTACTAAGTAATTAATGTATTTATATTTTTAAACCAGAGAATAATACATGTTATTTCAGTCAGAATGTGGCTTTTCATTTATGGATGAATATTCCTACATGATTACCTAACATCATATTTGTTCGATTATTTTGGATACATCACTAGGGCTTAAAAAGTAAATGTGTTGACACATACAACATTGTACCAACATTCAATTCTCTAGAAAAGTATTTTTTTCATAAGTTTAAAAATAGTTTAACATTAAAGTAAATTGTGAAATTATCTTTTTTGTCTTTATTGAAATGAATAAATGCAAACATAATTTTAAAGAGTTAAGAATTTCTGCTTTTTTTAACATAGAAAGATTGATAAATTCAATAACCGTTGTTACAAAGTTACCTACATTGTCGAATTTTGTTGAAGTATCAAATATGGCCTTTATTTTGACCCAACTTCAGCTCATAATATTATGTGTTATCGTGCTGGCTGCTATGTTTTTGCTATTTAATATTTTTTTATGCTAGAGGTGGACAAACGAGCAAGAGAGTCACCTGATGGAAAGTAATCAACGCCGCCCATGAACATCCGCGAAATAAGAGAGATCGATAATGTGTTGCCGGCCTTTTTAAAAAAGAGTATGCTCTTCTCTTAAAAGGATTAATTTGCTTTTTATGCTAGAGGCGGTAAACTAGCAAGCGTCCGCGAAATCATTGGGGAATTTCGATAGATTGTAGTAATCTGATGAGTGGCTGCCTACACTATACATCACAGTTCTACAATAACGCTCACTTCAAAAAATAGGTACCAATTTACTTATGTTCTAAAACCGTGGGAGAGCCGCGCTTTGGCATGAATGGGCCGGCTCGACCGAAGTGATACCACGGCCTCACAAAAACCGGCGTGAAGCAGCTCTGTACTGTTTCGCTGCGTGAGTGTACCGGAGGCCCAATCTGGGGAAAGGTGGGTTTTAGGGTTGGCGCACTTGTGACTCCACTGGTGTCGCGAGTGTCCATGGGCGGCGGCAATCGCTTACCATCAGGTGATCCGTCTGTTCGTCTGCCACCTTGAAAAATACTTACTTTATGTTTCACCCAGACTCAGAACTAACAGAAATGTCTGTCTACAAAAGATATTATATTGATTTTTTTTTATTGATTAAATATACTAAAATTTCAGCTACAGAGATTGTTGAGTTGCAAAATGCTAATTTGAAAACAAGTCAGTCACAAAATCCTGCTTCCATAAAAAGTGATGAAACCCAGAATGCTGAAGCAATAGAGAGTACTGAACCGCACATAGTTAAAACAGTAAATAGCAATAAAGCACAGAATCCTGCTGAAATAATAAATAATCATAAATTACATAATATTAAAATGAATGAATGAATGAATGAAAACTTTATTTGGCACAATACAAAACAAGGAAACTTAATTAGAAACATAACCTAGACATAAATCATTAACAAAAAGTAGGACAACATTATCCCTGTATGCGCCAAAGAGGCGGCCGCTCAGCATTAGTCGGTGCTGATCCAAAAGACCAACCCCGACGCTGGTTTTCAGCGACTACCATAACATTATTGCGCATCTGTTCCATATCTATGCAACAGTCGCTTGCATAAAATTTCGATTGAGATAGTAAAGAAGAAATAAATAATTGAACAGATGCGCAATATGGGGGCAGGCAGATTATACAAAACCCTTTGATTACCTATGTAAAATAATCAAAGACGAAACCCAAACAAAATTATACAAAAAATAAAGTGTAAATTATAAAAAAAAAAAAAGAAGAAGAAAGAAAGACCCATCAACATTAAAAAACTTAAACTACAGACCGACCAAGATCAGAAGGCACGCCAGTGACATTGACAGGGGGGCGTTGTAAAACGTCATTTCTGTCCGAAAATATTATGCCGAAACAGCATTAGTTCCGACCCTTGCCACGTGCCAAATAACCGTGATCGAACCATATCTGTATGACCTGTATCCTAGACTGATATTCAGTACAATTTCTTTAATGTACACTAGGTATACATTTATTTACTTAATATAATTATACGGGATAAACCCTATTACATAATTACATATAACTACGAACGAATAAGTGCTGGATAAACATGATTAATTTAGAAGCACTCACTAATATTATATCTTACCCATGAACCAAACTTAACACTACTGACACTGTTCAGGATTTGTTTTTCCTATTTAACAGACATTTACATTATGAACAATTCATTATATTGCTCCAATAATGTGTATCACTCACATCTCTGTATCACTCACATCACAAAAAAGGTTTACGTTTTACCAAAAACTTAAGAATAATAATGGTTATTAATTGTAATTATATCAACTACCTACTTTCTTGTGGCCTATGCATTTTACTAGATAATAAAAAGTTAATCAGTGTGAGAAAGAACAATCACAGCCAGATGATAATCCTTCCGCAAGAAAATATAAGAGATGTGAAGGTAATAAAATATAATAAAATAAAAAAAAGAAGAAAAGAAAAAAAAAGAAAAAAAATAAATAATAAATATTCATGAAGCACAGAATGAAATTAAAAAGAGTGATGAAACTCAGTATGTTGAGACAACAGAGGGTAATGGAACACACAACCTTGAAACAATAATAAGTGATGAAATAAATAATGCTGAAATAATAATGGGTGATGAAACACAGAATCCCGAAACTATATTAGAGGATGAATCGAACTGTGTTGAAACAAAAAGTGATCAAGCACATAATTTTGAAACATTAAACAGTAATGAGTCTTATGATGCTGACATAGCTAAAATTAATAAATTTCAAAATGTTGATAGAATTAAAAGTGATGAAACACAAAATGCTAAAACAA
This sequence comes from Marasmia exigua, assembly GCA_019059595.1. Classification (NCBI taxonomy): domain Eukaryota; kingdom Metazoa; phylum Arthropoda; class Insecta; order Lepidoptera; family Crambidae; genus Marasmia; species Marasmia exigua. The sequence continues at coordinate 5,740,032 of CM032481.1, read as the reverse complement.
TAGAAAGTTGGAATCTGGAACCTGTTTTGGACATTGATGATGATGATAATAATCCCAGATAGGTATGTAGAAGTAAATCAAGAGGCACTAGAAGCTATTTTATTACAACTCAAATTAAAGAAGGCTCCAAAAGTCGATTTACGCTACCTGCTTGGTAAAATATCTTTAAAATGTCCGAGACCCAACCTGCGAGTTCGCGGTACTTTTGCTGTTCCCGCCAGCCGTACTAACTATGCATGCAACCGTTTTATTCCTAGAGCTCTTAAGTCCTACAATGATAGGTACTGCCACATAGATATTTTTGGTTTTGAACCAGCTAAGTTTAAGAACCTATTGAGAGCGACTAATTGGTAAAAATTTTGATTAATTTAGCGAAATATATCCCCACTGATTTGAATAGTATAGTGAACGTACCTACTTATTTATGTACGTTCACTATACTATTCGAAGGGGAGTAAGTATTCAATCGTATACCTATGTAAAACTTCATAGTGAAAACTATTTTGGCAAATGAGATATGCATATTCTTCAGGCTATGTGTGTAAAATCTGCTGTTTTCTTAATAAATAAATAATAAATAAAAGTAGATAAATTTCAGCAAACACCTACAACCCGTGCGGATAAAGAATAGGATCAGAAATGGCGGCGCATCCATTCACTTCTCGCTCGCACACCCACGAGTGCGAGTATAGACGCAAATAGTGTGCGAGCGAGAAGTAAATAGATGCGCCGCCATTTTTGATCCCATTCTTTATCCGCACAGGTTGTATGTTTAATAATTTTGTATTAATTATTTTACTATCCAGAATGTCTCAGAAATTGACGTCTAAACGGGATCGGGCAATAGTTTAGTACCTAGAACCTACCTAGTGAGTTTCTCACGAGGTCTATCCGCCAAACTCCACTCATCCACCGCAGCATATTCATGTCCGTGACATGCAACCTGCTTGTGTCACTAAGGTCTATACTTAGTATAGGCCATACAAAAGAACCGGTCTAATGATGGACTTATAGACCTGTCCCTCAACCTAACTGGCATTTTGGGGTAGCAGATGACACCTGTCACCTTACGCCATTTGGCCCACCGGGCAGCAATACATGGCTGGCTTGACAACGTAATTGATGTCTCAGGACGAATGGAGTACTGGTTCCAGGTAGTTAAACTGATCCGTGCGCTCGAATTTATCGTCGCTAATACGGACAGACGTGGGATCAGGAGAGTTGCTGACCATGTACTGCTCTGTCTTCGCCACATTCAGACCACCATTCTCAAGCGACTCCTTCCATTCCACCATTTAACTCGTCTCACCAGTACTCTTATCCGAATCCATCAACCCGATATCGTCAGCTAGCATACAATACATGGCACCCATGGAGTCTGCACATGCGGATTTTTGGTGCTGTCTGACAGAACGTCTAATACCACGCTAAATATAGGAATGAACTGAGGACAGTACCCTGGTGTACGCCGACAGTAATGGGGAAGGGTTTTACTTATTTTTGAGTTCATGAGAATAAGTATGTATTCAAATTTTCTTTTATTTCAGAGAATAGCCCTAACAATGCGAATCTCGACAACTCTCAACACGAGGCAAAGTCGACAGAAGACAAAGAGGGAGTCTCATCAAATTTGGATGAGAAAACTGTTAGTATGTATCAAACCTTTAATTTTATAAATATTCTGATAAAGAACGTTAGTTCATACCAATAGATAGCGCTAGGTGTCGAATATGTCGCGCGCAAGCGATTGTGTTTTTGGATTACCTATTAGCGTAGCCGCTGTCTGTCGAATTTACCTCTTTATAAATAGTATATACTAGTGGCCCGCCCATAACATAACATAATATTCATGTATTGAAATACAATAAAGTATGTAGGTATGTTTAAATAAATGTTCATCATCATCTTAGCGTTCTGTCCCGGTCCCAAGCTCTGGAGCCCGTGGTTTGCTTCCACTCCTCTACTTCGCCTGCCAATAAACTGAGCACAAAGCAATGCACAAGTGCACTCTGCTCATTTTATTGGCACGCATGTCATCCCCTACGACGTCAAGCCTGTAGCTTTAAAAATGATAAATCTTGCATACGACGTTATTGCCCTCGTTTACCTTTTTAGGGGTTGAACAAAAAAAAAATGCTGAAAGTAATGGAATTTGTTTCGCATAAGCAATTCAAATACTAATTTTTATGACTCTAGCTTTAAAAATTAACAATCTTCCATAAGATGATGCCAAATACCAATTTTCATGACTATCTTTAAAATTGCCGAATTTTCCATACAATGGACAACATTTCAAAATTGCTAAGCTCTGAAGCAAAAAATACCAATTCTTTATTTGCTTTTCCGCTGCTCGAATATATATTTATTCATTTTTTATATTTCTTATTTACTGAGAAAAAAATTAAAAACTAAAAAACGTAAGATGACGTCATCGGACGGCAGAATGTAAAATATTTCTTTGCCTAGCACATTATAGTTTTAAATTTACGAAATGCCAAACCCATGACATGCAACTGTCAAAAAAAAGACAACTTGTCAACGTTGAATGAATGAATGACGTTGACAATGTTGACACTAGTATTATTTACCTTTGACAGTAGTACCTTTTTTTTATTAAAACAATGATAAGCAAAGGAATATCGCTGTATTCAGCCGTCCGATGACGTCATTTGGCGCTTACGTCTATTTAGAATATAAAGAATTTCAATAATTATTTTATGCATGAAAATGGACAAATTTTGAAAAAAGAAAAAATATGGGTCTGTTAATTTTATGTCTATTTTCATATAAAAAAAACAATATGGACATGTTAAAAATATGAAATGTTGTCCATTTATTGCTCTGCGATAAAATTAAACTAAATTAAATTACAATAACAATCTTAGGTTTAGGCAGTGATGCATGGTTAATGTTGGTAAGATGAATAAAATGTACTGTCATTTTTTTTTTGGGGTAGGGGTTTGGTGATTTTTAAAACACTGATTAGTTTCTTTAAATATCGGTAGCCCATTCATTTCATATTATGATATTATTAATGCATAAATATCAGCGCCCAGAGAAGGAAAACTCTGCATTTATATCAAAACCCTCGCCAACCCGTCTGCCAAGCGTGGTGAGTATGGCAATCACCCCTCATGTGATTGAGGGAGGCCCGTGCCCCAGCAGTGGGGACTTAAATGGGCTGACGATGACGATGAGGGCCGAGTTCACCAACGTCTCAAACAACGATAATCACGCTTTAACCATGCAAGCACTTGCTAAGGAGCAAGCACAGTTAAAGTGGGATTACCGTTGTTTTAAAGTTGGTGAACTCGTGGCAGATGAGCAGACGAATCACCTGATGGTAAGCGATTGCCGCCGCCCATGGACACCAGCGACACCAGTAGAGTCACAAGTGCTCTGCTACCTTTAAACCCCATTTCCCCCGGCTTGGGCCTCCGTTACCCTCACTCACGCAAACAAATACAGCACAGTGCTGCTTCAGGCCGGTTTTATGTGATGCCGTGGTATCACTCCGAATCCAAGCAATCATAGGTACAGACAGCCACGCATCGGGTTACTACATCATCATCATCATCATCAGCCCATTTAAGTCCCCACTGCTGGGGCAGGGGCCTCCCTTAATCACATGAGGGGTAATTGCCATACTCACCACGCTTGGCAGACGGGTTGGCGAGGGTTTTGATATAAATGCAGAGTTTTCCTTCTCTGCTGATGATCATGCCAGCAGCTTTAGCTTAGTTGCCTTTTACGACACCTCGGTAAGAGTGAGGGTGGC
>CM032481.1:5715443-5736154 GCA_019059595.1 Marasmia exigua | reverse complement strand
TTGGTCCACAAGTTAAAGGTCGCTCAGCGGGCTATGGAACGAGCAATGCTCGGCGTCTCTCTCCGAGATCGAATCCGAAATGAGGTGATCCGGCAGAGAACCAAAGTTATCGACATTGCTCACCGGATTAGCAAGCTTAAGCGGCAGTGGGCTGGCCATATTAGCCGCAGAACCGACAACCGATGGGGTAAACGAGTTCTGGAGTGGAGACCGCGTCTTGGCAAACGTAATGTAGGGCGCCCCCTGGCTAGGTGGGGGGACGATCTGCGCAGGATGGCTGGCAAGAGCTGGATGCGAGAAGCCATTGATAGATCACAGTGGCGAACAATTGGAGAGGCCTACGTCCAGCAGTGGACTGCGATAGGCTGATGATGATGATGATGGACCCAAAAGCGTATCGCCCGATTACGCTTCTCTCTATCCTTGGTAAGTTACTTGAACGCGTAATCCTGACACTGTGCACCTCAGATCTCCAGCGGGATATCGGACTGCCAGCACGGGTTTTCCCCGGGAAAGTGTACGGTCACGGCTCTTAACGAGATCCTAACCGCAGGCAGGGCGTCCACGGCGCGATACGTCCAAGCGATCTATCTTGACATCTCAGGTGCGTTTGACAATGCCTGGTGGCCCATGATTATGGTCAAGGCGAAAAGAGAGGGATGCCCCCCGAACATCTACAAGATGCTCGCGGGTTATTTCACTGGCCGCCGAGTTGGCCTCTTCGTGGGTGACCAGGTTTATTGGAAAGGTTCCACCATGGGGTGTCCGCAGGGATCCGTGCTTGGACCAACACTGTGGAACGTTCTCCTTGATGACCTGCTGCGATCACCATTGCCGGAGGGAGTAAGCATGGTGGCCTATGCCGACGACGTCACCGTTTTGATCGAGGCGCAGTCGAGATCTGCCATTGAGAACGCGGCCGCTGAGGCCTATACCACCATCTCTGACTGGGGTGTCCGTAACAGACTGGGGTTCTCCCCTGCCAAGTCATCCACGATGACGATTAAGGGGAAACTCCAGAGACCCCCAGTCATACGCTTCGGCGGCAACTCGATCCGATCAGTGAACTCGGTAACCGTGCTAGTGGTGGTGATCGACAGCAGCCTTCTGTTTACGCAGCATGCACAGGGGATAGTAGAAAGCGCGGCCAAATGCTGCGGGAAGATGTCGCGTGTGTCGGCCTCTTCCTGGGGCATTCGATATCCAGGCCTCCGGATCTTGTGCAAGGGCACTTTTGTTGCGACCCTTGTGTATGCTGCGGCCTGCTGGTTTAAGCGCCTCCGGGTGCAATCCATCTGCGGCATCCTTCTCCGGGGGCAGCGGCCTACACTAGTGCTGATGACCAAAGCGTACCGGTCAGTCAGCACTGCCGCTCTCCCGGTGCTAGCCGGAGTTTTACCCGCAGACTTGGAGGTAGCCCGTGCAGGCAGGACGGAGGTGGCACGCCAGTCCGCGACCAAGGAAGAGATGAGCAGGCATAAACGAAAAATTTTGGAGGACGTGCTGCGTACCTGCAGGATCGGTGGGAGTCAGAGACTGAAGGGTCGCGAGCTTTACCAATTCTTCCCCGACGTGTCTGGGAGACTCAGTGCGCACTGGGTCGCGCCAGATTATGTAACGTCCCAGATACTAACCGGGCATGGGTGTTTTAACAAACGCCTGTGTTATATGCGTCTCAGGGATGATAGTTCGTGTATATGTGGTGAACGCGAGGAGGACAGACATCTTGTATTGTGGTGCTGTCCAGTATACCAGGACCTACGTTGGGAGCTGCTAAAAGGGATTGTGGTTGACGAACCTGGACCAATATGGTACCCGGACCTTGTGTCCTCGGAGTGAGCCGAATGATATGAATGAGCTGAATGATCAGAGTGAGCCGAATGATATGAATGAGCTGAATGATCCGAGTGAGCCAAATGATACGAATGAGCTGAATGATCCGAGTGAGCAGAGTGATATGAATGAGCTGAATGATCCGAGTGAGCCAAATGAGAGGAATGAATCACGGATCTATCTGAGAGTCGATGTTCCAAATGAAGAGTTTCACTGTTCCGCATTTCTGCACTGATCCTGATGCAAATATTATAATCTTATGAAAGATACGTTTTTTGCCAGGTCTATTTTTTAATTTGAAGATTATGTATGACATGAGTATAGATAAAATTACACCTTTGTCAAAGCGTTTGCCTGCGAAAATGTCCTGACATTTTCGATGTATTCTGATGTGATCTAGTTTTAAAGGTTTTATTCATGGCCGTTATTTTTGATGATGTAATGAGCCAGGTGGGCCAGGCTCCATAGTAAAATTCTCAAACCCCTTAATTAAAAGAAATCTAACATTTAATTAAGTACTTATTGTTACTAACCCTCTTGTTCTTCTGTTGTGTTAAAGAATTTAGCGAGAACTTCATTAGACAATGGCGGATACAGCAAATTCCTTGTTGGGATAGCTTTAACAGATAAAGTTCTATTTACAATCCATTTTCTATTGAAATGATTCCGACATAGAAACATAGTTTTGTTCAGCGTCTCAATAGGCATGAGAGCCAAGTCTACCATTCCTACATTTTTTACCCATATGCGGCATGCGTAGCGTTGCCAGGCGTCCGGATAAAGCCGGACATAGGTAGGCTTTTGGATTGCTAGTCCGGCCAAAATAAACGGTGTCCGGCCTGTCCGGCTTTTGTTAGGCTTTTTACCTAAACTTTTCACAATCGCAAACGAGTGAAACGAAACACCGAACATGACTGGAGCGAAGCAAAGACACGAGTAGACAGTCGTCGGTCGTGTTCTTCAAAAAAGGAGTTTCTTTTGATTTTAGTTTTAAGTTTAAAAGACAAGTTTTATTTTTGTTTTTATGTTCAAGTTTATAGAGAAGAAGTTTTTTTTATGTTTAACTTTTAAAATAGAAGTTTTTGATTGTATCACCTTTTGATTTTAATAAAGTATCTTCTTAACTTAAGAAGAATCTTAAGACTGATTTGACATTAGATTTTTATTAATTACTAGCGGCCGCCCGCGACTCCGTCCGCGTGGAAAAGTAACTTTTTACCCCCCTTTCAACCCCTTACAACCCCCTTTTCGCAATAAAAAGTAGCCTATGTCCTTTCTCAGGGTCTAGATTATCTGTATACCAAATTTCATTTAAATCCGTTGAGTAGTTTTGGCGTGAAAGAGTAGCAGACAGACAGACAGACAGACAGTTACTTTCGCATTTATAATATTAGTATGGATTTCATAAGAATTCAACAAGATTGATGACCATAATCAAAAATGCTTGATTTACATTAAAACTTGTCGTACCTATAAATACTGAGATACAAAATCTTTAAGAATGTAGGGTGTCCGGCCTTTTTAGCCAAATGTCCGGCTAAACGGGCTGGTCTGTCCGGCTATAAGGCCTAGCGACCTGGCAACCCTAGGCATGCGGCATCTGAAAATAATAAGAAAAAAATTTATGCAACAGAGGATAGGTACTTACTAAAAACTTAAAAAATTGATAACCCTCAAATTTTAAAAAGGTATTTTTAATGCCTCATTTTTTTGCCAAAAATGAGACACTAAAAAGCTTGAAATAAAATTTTCTGCGAAAAAAAAACCGCCTTCAAAAACTTCGAATTAAAAAGTGTAAAATAATATTTATACTCTTCAAATAACATTTTATAACAGTACACTCGAGAAAAGGTTTTACCGAAGTCGGCGCCTAATCCCTGTTGAATATTGGAATGTTGTATTAAATTACAAGATAGTATTTGGCGCCGACTTCGGTAAAACCTTTTCTCGAGTGTACTGTTATAAAATGTTATATGAAGTGTATAAAGTGTTAGAAATATTATTTTACACTTTTTAGTTTGTGTTCTTTTAGCATTTTTAAACCCCCTCCCTCTCTCCCCCTTGGTGAGTGTCTCCCCCCCCCCCCTCCCAATATCAATCTCCATCTCCGACCCCTCAAAATGTGATTGTGATCTTAACTCGTAAATTACAGCAGACAACAGTAAATTTCGACTAAACTAGAAAGAACGCTCCTTAGATACACCATCATATCACTTTAAAATCCGAAACCATTTTTTGATAACATAGGTACATAATAATATATCTACTTATTTTCTCTACCAAAATAAAGTAAGCGGCACTGGAGTAAAACCGACAACCCTGAATTTAGTTCCTACGATTTTACTACGATGGGACCTTAGAATCCGTGTAAAGTGTGCGTCTGTGTGCGTGCGTAATCGAGCGTTTGTTCGTAGTGTCCATACTGCTTGCGTATATATCTACTGTGGTTTGGAAGTTATGATCATTTTGTTGTTTACTGTGCTACATAAAAAGTAAATAAAGTCTTACATGTCAGGGTCCAACGGAAAACTTGACAAAACAATCATTTGTTTGTTTCGATGTACTTTTTCTTTTCTCTCACATAGAATACATTTTCTAAGCTCTTCAACATCCTTATCAGGTTCTATAAAATGAAAAAAAAAATGCATTGTAAGTAAATAAATAAAAAAATATTTTTACGTGATAGTAGGCATACGAGCAGACGGATCATCTGATGGTAAACGATTCTCACCTTAATGTCAAACACGTTCGGTTCAATATCAGATCAGGAATTTTGACAGATTGTAGTAACCCGATGTGTGGCTGTCTGTACCTTTGATTGCTTAGATTCGGAGTGATACCACTAGTAGACAAGACTGGGAGGCTGGAACTCCCGGAAATGTTAAGCAGAATGACATCGTTTGGTATACGGATGGTTCCAGGAGGCAAGGCGTATCCGGGGCGGGATTTTGTAATGATCGCTTCGGAATACGCAAATTCGCCAACCTGGGTCGCTATACCACAGTGTACCAAGCAGAAGTCTTCGCAATAATTGGCTGTGTCCAAGAGAGTCTGCAAATGAATCTCCAGAATAAGAAGGTATTCATCTTCTCAGATAGTCAAGCTGCCCTCAAGGCGTTAACATCCTGTGAACTTGACTCCAAACTCACTAGCGAGTGTGTCCTGCTCCTAAAGCAGCTTGGCAATGCCAACATCGTAAATCTGATTTTGGTACCGGGACACTGCAATATCAGAGGCAACGAAGTCGTTGACGTGCTAGCAAAGGCCGGGGCAGAGAGCCCACTACTTGGACCGGAACCAATAAGTGGCGTTCCAGCCTGCATGGTCAGGTTCGAGTTAAAAGAGTGGGAGCATAAACAAAGCACTGAATATTGGAAAAGACTACCTCGACTGGAACAGTCTAAGGCGTTGATACAGGCGTTCGATCAGAGACGAGCTGTAGAAATAATAAAACTGAGTAGAGGACATGTTAGGGCACTCGCTCGGACCCTCACAGGGCACTGCAAATTAAACAAGCATCTGCACAACATGGGCCTTTCAGATACCAAAATCTGCAGGTTCTGTCGCGAGGACGAGGAAACGATTATACACGTCCTCGGCGAGTGCATAGCGCTGCACCGCTGCAGAAGCCGGCACCTAGGAGCACACATGATCTCAGCAGACGAGATCAAAAGCTCCCCTATCAGCTCCATTCTCGGGTTTATCCTGGAACTGGAGCTACATGAGGTGCTGTAATAGGTTACGGGGCTGCCACAATAGATCATCTACTGGTCGCAGTGGCTATGAGACGCGGGGCTCACCCCATTTCTAACAAATAAAAAAAAAAAGTCTTATCTTGTAGAAAATTAATTAAGGAATTTCTAAATCTTTTTCCTCCAGGTCTAGTATAGATTTTGGTAGTTTATTTAATAATTGCGGTGCCATAAAAATAAAGCTCTTTTTCAATAAAGCAGTTTTGCAAATTATTTTTTCTATTTTAGGTTCGCGGGGACGGAGACCCGAAGTGTTAGGGGAGAGTTGGATAATACCGAGCCCCTAAGGAATTTCACCTATAATTAGGAAACTGTTTGATATTAAAACAAACACAATTTTGTAATTTTTAGGACATTTATTTAGGTACGCATACCGTTTAACAAGAGCTTACAAAATTCAAACAAAAAATAATTATCTTCAATTTACGAAAATAGCTAAAAGCGCGGTATTGTCAAACTGGTCTGATAATATCGTGCCCAGGTTTGATAAAATCGTGCCCACATTAATTGCACTCTAGTTGGTAGATAACAAAAGTAATAATAAAAAATAAACAACTCTAAGTATTTTTCTTGTGGAAAATAGGGAGACTCAAATCTTTTTCTAGGGATTAAATCAGTAAGCATATAAAGACTCATCACACAATAAGTATTAACAAAAACTTATAATTTATGCCGTTCAAAACTCTTCTCTTGACAGACTTTCCTTTAGTTTGTTTCTTTTCTTTAACTTTGTTCACTGCAGCGTTATTTTCTTTTGCTATCTTCATTTGTCGCTTTCGTTCTTTTTCCTCTAACTGCTCCTTTAATGGAGTTGATGACTGATAATACCGCGCCCCCGGCGCGGAGTTATCGAACTTGATCATTTTATTTTTTAACCTCAAAATTATATGCAAAATATTATAGCACGCAAAAACTTACTCTGACATTAATTCTACAGTACAAAGCATTCAAAAAGTATAGTATCAAAGTATTATAATATAAATACAGTATTACTTACCTCTTAAGGAAAGTATACGAAAAATTATAAGCAATGACGAAAAAAACTTCTGGAGTGCGTACTATCTACGTCGTCGCGCGGGCCGTAGTAGAGATGGGCCAACTCGGAAAAAACATAACTCGAGTTAACCCGGGTTAAAATCCACATAACTCGGATGGAACTCGAGTTACGTAACTCGAGTTAACTGGATGGACAAGAAAATGTTTTTTTTTTGGAGATTTTACCCATTTATTCCCTCAGCTGTTCCAATTTTTATCTGTTTCAATTCCTATGTATTGGGAGAGTTATACCTACTAACAAAAGAAACAAAAGAGTTATTGTTTGTAATCTAATCATTTATTAACTATATTTGGCTCGAATTTTAATTAAAATAATACATAATTACTATCAATAAAACTATTTATAATCAGTATCAGTCAGTAATCACAATATTTTCAAGAAATTAGATAATTAGTATCACAAAGAATCTTTTTTTTCGTTAAACTATTTGCTTATAATTATTAGTATCACAATGAATATTTTTCCTTAGTTAAATTATATGCTTATATTTTCATCATAATTATATCGTAGGTACTATAAATGAAAATGTCTAATTATTTAAAAAAATATATTTTCCTGACAAATAACTAACAATTTAGTTATTAAAAAAACATATAAAAATCTTTTATAAGAAAACTAAAACAAACTTCTCATGAGTTTTAACAAAAATAATATTGTTTTCTTTTTGAAAATGAAGTTAAATAAAACTTAAAATAACAAAATATTTTTGAATTACTTAATAAAAATAAAGGAAAATTTCAAAGTAGTTAAAAATTTTAAAAAGTCCTTACAATTAACTTACAATTTAGTTATTGACAAAAACGTACAAAAATCTTGTAACAAAATCAAAATAAACTTCTCACAAGTTTTAACAAAAATAATAATCTTTTCTTTTTGAAATTGAAGTTAAATAAAACATAAAATAACAAAATAATGTTAAAGTACTTAAAAAATAAACAATCATTGAATACTGTTAAGAAATAAGATTTGGTCAATCTTTTTTGGTGCTAGGCGGTTTCTTCTATCATTGCACAAAATCCCAGCTTTTGAGAATAAGCGTTCTGAAGGGACTGACGATGCTGGTATACAAAGATATTTTAGGGCAATTTCGGACAACTGCGGAAATAAACATTTCTTGTCATTCCAAAACTGAAGTGGGTCGCATTTTCTGTCAAGATATGGTAATTCTATATATTGTTTAACCATCATAGCTGTAGAAGCATATGGAGTTAGGCGAGCACTACTCTCCATGAGTTTTTTATCTACAACTTCCCAAATGTCGTCTTTATCCAGAGCAGCAACAGTTATTGAAGTACTTGGGGTTTTTGGGCTAGATGAAGGCAAAGATGAAGGTAGGACTTGGTCGGTGTTCATGTTTGATAACTCATTGATAATCCACATTTGCGCATTATTGGCATTACTTTCTAACCTAAAACCTTTTTTTTTTAAAGCGAGGATCAAGGAAGGTGGCTTTTGATGCTGTTCTATTAGTCTCATATACTGCAAGCCGTTTTTCAATTACTGCAGAAAGACTACGTTTTAAATTCTTGCCCAATTCAGTTATTGGCGTCTTGTTTTCGATTGTATTTTGCAGTCCAAAAACAAGAGGAATGACAGAAGACAAACTTGGATATTTTTCTCCTGATAAAATCACAGTAACATATTCGAAAGGGCGCAAAAGTGTCACCACGTCTTCTGTTATCATCCATTCATTAGAATCCAGATTTGGCGGAGATGTATCCAGCTGTGGCAAAGTAGCAGAAAGAGGTATTTTAACCTCTAATAGACGTTCGAGCATGTAAAAAATACTATTCCATCGAGTTCGAACGTCTTGTTTAAGTTTTAATGTATTTACATTTAGTTGCTCTTGCATTTTGAGTAAGGCATAAGAAGATTTTGTGCTATGTTTAAAATGCGAAACAATTGCTCGACATTTTGTCAAAAGTTGTTGTAGCTGATAGTTAGAAGTGTTGCCTCCTAAATCAAACGTTTCTTTCTCTAAACAGTCTTTAACCGCGAGATTAAGTGTGTGAGCACAAAAATGATTTCGCTTATTCAAACATTCACTTACAGCTTTTTTCATGGCTGCAGCATTATCTGTGACAATAGATACTACTTTTGAGCTTATTTCCCACTGGTCCATTATCTCTTGTATAGCCAATGCAATATTTTCAGCCGTGTGATGTAGTTGTATTTCTGAAGTCGAAATAACTACAGATTTCAATTTATATTCATATATGTAATGTGCAGTCAGACTTATAAGGCTTTTATTACTGTCTGATGTCCAAATATCAGATGTTAACGCTAAATAAGTTATATCATGTAACTCATTTTTTAAAGATTTGGACACCAACTTATATTTTTCATCTACCATCAAAGCTAATTGTTTTCTATTCGGTAGTTTATATTCAGCATTCAGTACTTTCGAATATTCTTGAAAACCTGAATTTTCCACTATCTGAAATGGCTGCAAATCTTTAACTATCATATTAATTAAAGCGTTGTCACCAGAATTTTGCGTTATTTTTTTTGGCACAGTAAGACGGGTTTGGGTGTGCCTTAATCTTTTTTGAGGAGGCTCAGACTCAACATTCATTGTGGTTGTTGATACCAATAGCTGCGATGAAGATGAATCGACCGAAGTACTCATATTACCTTTATTTGTTGCTAATGAACCCTGAAATTCCTCGACGGCGACAATTTTAGGATGCTTCTTTTTGATGTGGTTTAAAAGTGTGGTCGTATTTCCACTATATTTGAATGTATCCGAACACATCTTACACGTAACACGTCCTGAAGAAGAATCGAAAACCTCCCAAACAACAGATCTTCTTTTGGGTCCCGGCATTTTCCAAAAATAAACAACACGCATTTAAAGATAACCTCAATCAAATGTTGTTTGTTTTGATGAACGAATGAATATAGCGGCTATATTCATTTCATTCGTTCATAACAGACTATATTGAAGTCTCAAACGATCGGCAAACTTCTCTCCATGTCGGTTCTATTCGGTTTTCGAACTCGAGTTAGAGAGAGTTCAACTCGAGTGGATTCGAGTTACGCCCAACTCGAGTTAACTCGAGTTAGCTACTCGAGTTGACCATCACTAGGTCGTAGTGGCGGTGCGTGGGGGAGGGTGTGGGCATGTCCGGCTTCGATGAATACGCGCTACAGCGCAAACTAGTGGATAGTTTTTGGATTACACTGACGCGCGGAGTTATCAACCGCGCGGTATTATCCAACTCTCCCCTACTGGCTCCATCATTTTAAATTTATCTAGATTGCGTTTCACAAATAGACAAGATTCTAAAATGTACAAGCAGGGAAATGCCAGTAACTTTTGAATTTTAAAAATAGGTTTACAGCTATCGGTATTCTTAAGACCATAAATTGCTCGAATGCATTTTTTTGTGCCCGAAATATTATTTCTCTATATTTACAGTTTCCCCAAAAGATTACAGCGTACCGCAATGTAGACATAACAAATCCATGATAGGCGGCCAAAACTGTGGATCTGTCAGCTATCTTATATAATTTGTGAAGTGCAAATGAAAATTGATACAATTTTTACATACTACGACGGAATGTGTCTCCCATGACATATTACTATCTATTGAAACACCAAGAAACTTAATATTGTCAACATTTTCAATTGGTACTGAGTTATAACTAATTTTTAGATTTGATTTCGGTTTTCTTTGACTAAATTCCATATGTTTCGTTTTATCTACATTAATGACATACCTAGTCTAGTGACTAGGTATGTCATTAATGTAGACAAGGAACAGTAACGGCCCTAGCACGCTTCCTTGAGGTACCCCATATTTAATGGTTTTATCTTCGGATCTATAACATCCAGTTTTTGCTGAAAATATATATGTAAGCTCCGTGCACTGAATTATTTGATGCAAGTATGAATTTATTAGATTTAATGCATTTCCTCTAATACCGTATCAATAAAGCTTATCGAATAAAATAGGATGATCAACATAGTCAAATGCTTTAGAAATGTCCATAAATACAGCACTAATTGGTTTAGTTTTATCCATACATAATGTTACATGCTGAGCCAAATCATAAATTGCTGAGTTCTAAAACCTTTCTGCTCTTTCTTATATAAGTTCTTTACAATAAAATTTTGTCAATTTTAGTTGAGTTGAAAATAAAGTTTGTAATTAAGTTTCTATTTTTTGAGAAATTCCTTATTATGAATTGTGCCAGCCTACTAAGAAAAGAAGCATCAACAAAAAGATTGGTCAAACCTAATAACTTTATTTGACATTGACATAAGTGACATTTATAGATTTGACAGTGACGTATCTGTCGTAGTTTTTTTGGTCTTGAATTCCAGTTTCGAGTATAGTCATTTATTTTGGTGACGAGTGTGACAAGCGAGTGTTGTTATTTTTGAGATAAATAAGATGCATATTATTTAATTATTTGTGATTTATTGCGTGTGTACCACTAAGAATATTTACATATTGTATCCCATATCTAGATAGTTCAAATTCATAGTTAAAATGTTGATTAAAATTAAACAAATAAAAAGTTGATTACATTTCTAAAGAAAATATTCTCGATTCTTAAAAATATCGGTTAGGTTTAAAAGGAGCGTCTCACTTTCAATGTCAAAATAGATCTGTCTTGTTCACCTTTAGATACTGAATGGACTTTTTTTTTGGAATGCCAAATTTTGACATATGAACAACAGGGGGACAAGTCCTAACAGAAAACCGAATACATATTTGGACCAAAAGTATTGAAAGTCCGAGGATCTCCTTTTAAGGTGACGGGTAGGGCACACTAGCGACGCCAATCGATTTTAATTTTTAGCTACTAAACCGGATCTATTTTAAACAATTTCGGGGTTACAACTTCTCGGCAAACACTTATACTATTTGTTAAATAACCATGCACAAATGTTGGGTCCGTTTTTGTACGCGAAAATTTGATTTTACAACAATAGTGGCCGCTTTTGGCGGTAATTCAAAATTCGAGTACAAAACCAGATCAAAGAGCTAACTATAACTATTAAATAAATAGTAAGGTGTTAACCGAGAGACTGAAGACCCCTAGTTGTTTAAAGTAGATCTGGTACATATAGTAGTTAACAACTAAAATCAATTGGCGTCGCTAGTGTGCCCTACCCGTCGCCTTAAGTGTTTACTTGGTATGTTTTGTTGTGGTGATAAAAGGTTTGTAAAATAGTGAACTGACAGATGTGTAAGTACTATCAGCATCAAAAGTATCTTAACACTTTAGTACCATGACGAAGTAACATTTTTACGTACCCCTTAGAAACTGACTATAATAGGCAGAACAGTTACTTTGACATGGTACTAAAGTGTTAAGCTACTTTTGATGCTGACCGTACTAAAAAAAGAGTCACATTGAAATTTGCCATGGGAGAGCCAAAGTATAAAAGCCTCACAAAGAAAAAACAGCGTGAAACAGCATCTACACTGTGTTTCGCCAAGTGAGTGAGGAGGCTACCAGAGACCTAATTGAAAAGGGGAAAATGTTGACAACGCAACTTGTGATTCCACTGACACTGGAGTTGCGTGTGTCGGTCAGTGGTAAGCAATCGCTTAATATCAGGTGATCCATCATATGCTCGTCTGGCACCTATCACATAAAGGTGGCTATTGCGTGCGAAAAATCCGAAAGATGGCGTACTATAGGACTGAGGTCCATCTACAATGTGATTGGGTAGTTTTAGACGTGATATGTCAAACTGTCATTTTACGAATAGATCAGCCAATGATGTTAAAGTTCTCAGGCACGCCATCTAGCGGATATTCGACACGCGATAGCCCCATTATCTATACTATTTATAAAGAGGTAACGTTTTCGGGGACATACGGAAGATGTAACTTTGCTAATTTGGTTTGTCATATATCTCAAGTCGGTACAAAAATAGTATGACTGCCGCACTCAGAGACGTCAATCAAGCCAAATGTTCACTTACTTAATTATGGAAAATCTTTATGCGTATAAAAATACTTAAGTGTCAATATTTTTTCTTAAGTACCAATTAAAGGAAATTTGACGTCTCTGAATGCGGCAGTGAGAAATTCATTTTTGTATGGAACGTTCGTTTTTGATTAGCGCCATCTGTTGTTGGAGGGTAAATTTGTGAATATGTAGGTATGTTAGAATGTTAGGTATTTTAGAGTTGGAAATTAGAAGGGTTACTATTTTTAAAAATTCAACTCCTAAATGGGTCTAAGGGGACGTTAATGTTAGTATGAAAGTCGTTCAGTTTTGAAGTTAAAGATTTGAAAATTGGGATTATGTTTATTTATTAATAATAAAAATATACCTGTTTCAGATTTTTTTTTTAAATTAACCTATAATTTGTATGGAAAATTCGGCATTTTTAAAGCTAGTCATGAAAATTGGTGTTTGGCATCTCCTTACGGAAGATTGTTCATTTTTAGCTAGAGTCATAAAAAATGGTATTTGAATTGCTTATGCGAAATTCCATTACTTTCAGTATTTTTTTTTGTTCAACCCCTAAAAGGGGTGAACGGGGGCAATAACGTCGAATGCAAGATTTGTCATTTTTAAAGCTATAGGCTTGACGTCGTAAGGGATGACATCGTCATCATCATCGTCAGCCCATTTAAGTCCCCACTGCTGGGGCACGGGCCTCCCTCAATCACATGAGGGGTAATTGCCATACTCACCACGCTTGGCAGACGGGTTGGCGAGGGTTTTGATATAAATGCAGAGTTTTCCTTCTCTGGGTGCTGATGATTATGCCAGCAGCTTTACCTTAAGCCGGGTCCAGACATGATCATTTGACCGACCCTATCACCGTATCCGATCACCGTATCCGTATCTGCGTATTGTATCAAGCCCCGTATCAAGTTGTGGACGCCTCCAATTTGCTCCGTATCCGTATCTTCGCAATAGTCATGATCGCGTATCAAATTGCCCAGTTCAATTTCTGCTCTCGATCAAACATGTCGTCGCAGTTGGTTGAAATGTACGAGAATTTAGCAATTTCATGTGCCTGTTTTATTGTCATTCACAACATTCTAACCTCAAAACCAAAACAGAGACGATGGTGGCAAACGGAATTATTTAGAAACAGAAACAGACTTGGAGGAAGAGCTTTGATGAGAGACCTAAGATTTCAACACATAAGTGGTAAATACAAAAACTTCACCCGTATGGCACCTAGTGACTTCGAATATTTGATAAATTTGATTGGCCACAAAATTAAAAAAACGGATACTACATACAGGAAAGCAATTTCTGTTGAAGAAAGATTAAGTATCACTTTGAGATTTTTAGCCAGCGGAGATTCCTATACAAGCCTACAATATTTATTCAGGGTTTCGAAACAATCGATACGTGTTATAGTGCCAGAGACCTGTCAAGCTATCGTGGAGGCATTAAAAGACAACATCAAGGTAGGATATTTTTTATTATATAAATAATTATTGATCCATGTCATCAATTATTTATAAGATTATAAACAATTATTGTTTATTACTAATAATTGATGTCATGGATCAAATCACGAAAAGAATCTTCGGATTCCATTGATGAATCATCCACTTGAGTCACTGGAGAATGTGCTTGATTTTCAGTCATGTACGGGGTTAAACTTTGTGCTCTGTTTGAATAAGAAGAATTTACAGACATTTGTGGAGTTGTAGTCTCAGCCATGGGATATGTAGATGCCGGAGTGGAGTACCCGCGCTGATATTCATATTGTCCACAATCAGCGTTATATAGGATGTTGTTTATTTGATGTTCCACAGTCATGTAGGTTTGCTTGGAATAACCCCTAAATTTGCCTGCCAAATAATTAGCGTATAGCTGATACTGGTCTAATCCAGTAGCAGGTGCAGTCGAAGCAGTAGCTACCGCTTTAGCAGCCGAAGCTGATGATGTCAGCAAATCAAATGCCGATTGCAACATTGGGTTCTGGTTCGCGACGTATTTTCTCTTTTTCGGAAGTGGAGATTTGAATTGCGATTTTGATGAATTCTTTGCATTATTGGTTGTTTTGTCCGATTCAGTGCTCGCGGTGGAACAGGGTTGTTTATCTTGTGACTGATCATGATCTTCACCTATGTCGTCATTTTCCTCATTTTCAGATGTATTATCCTTCAAAGCGCGGTCTTGGCCTTCCTGCAAGCAAAATAAAATAATTATAATATATTTGTTACAGATGCCTACATCGCATCAAGAATGGGAGGAAATTAGTTCCGAGTTTCAAAACTGTTGGGATCTTCCACACGTGGTTGGTGCTATGGACGGGAAACACATCATGTTGCAGGCACCTTTCAATAGCGGATCGGAGTTTTATAATTATAAACAATTTTTTAGTATTGTTATGTTCGCTTTAGTTGATGCTTCATATAAATTTATATTTGTCGATGTAGGGAGTCAAGGGAGAATTTCCGATGGAGGTGTATTTAATGATTCCATTCTCAAGGAAAAAATTTCAAACAACTCATTAAATCTTCCATCTCCGAAACTATTAGAAGGAACGAATAGCATTATACCATACTATTTTGTAGCAGACAGTGCATTCCCGTTAGGTATCCATATTATGAAGCCATATCCAGGTGTACATCCTAAAGGATCATTAAAAAAAACATTTAATTATCGATTATCAAGAGCTCGACGAGTGGTTGAAAATGCTTTTGGCATTTCAGCTAGTGTTTTTTAGAGTACTACGAAAGCCAATGCTACTCCAACCTGAAACGGCACAACTGATTGTGATGACAATATGTCATCTTCACAACTTCTTAATAAAAAGTACTAATTCTGCTAAAATTTATGCACCACCAGGTAGTATTGATAGTGAAGTAAAAGGGTCAGTAACAATGGGAAGATGGCGTCTCGAAAATAACGATATAACTTCATTATTGCCTATCACGAATACCCCACGCAGACCTTCTTTGTCGGCCCAGGTAATGAGGGATAAAATTGCTGAATATTGCTGTACAGTCGGAAAATTATCATGGCAAGATCATATGAATTAGACTTAAAGGCCGTAGCATATGCCGCCGCGGCAGCCACATGGTGTCTCCTAATATTTTTTTTTTTTTTTTTTTTGAATCAAAATAATTAAAGTTAAATGTAATAAATGTGGTTGTGCTGAAGATACTCACAGTATTAATTCTCGGGCGAGGCTTGTTTCTGTCCATCAGAAATTGCAAATATTTGAAAGCGAACCAAGAAGACTGGTATACTTCATCAGCTCCTATAATTTAAAATTATGCAATGACTACTACTACGATATAGAAATAAGTATAACTATTCTAATCCCATCACATTCAGAGTAAAGTTTTTAATTTCTGGCTTTTTCTGGTATTAGTGTGTAGTTAAATTAAAAATAATAATAACATTTTTTTATAATGTGTTTATGTTTTGTAATTTCATTTAATATGTATTTTACTTTTATATCCATATAGTAAAAAGCCTAATCTAAGATTAAAGATAAATAAAGAGGAATAATAATAAAATATTAATTGAGTTTTCATGAACGGGTACGAGTAGAGTGCGTGCAAAATAATGCCACTCTGTTCGCCGACCGGGGAGGGGAGGGCGGGCGACTTGTGCGAACTTCACAAACCGGCATAGATTTTGCACGCACTAGCAGTATCTACTTACCTTTTCCTGTTGTGCTGGTTTTAGCGATTTTGATTTTTCACGGCGAAGGGCAGCCAACAAATAATCCATCTTTTTCTTCAATTCGCCAACTAGACACTCCAATTCGACGGAGAGTTCATCCCAGGCCTCCTGCTTCAGATTCCTGTTGTAATAGCTTTTGTGGCTGGGGTCCCATAATACTTGCTTTTCTTTATAGGCCTCGATAAATTTAATAACATTTTCATTGTTCCAATTCATTGTTTTTACTTCACGGCAAGGACTGAAAATGACGCGCACGTGCAACCGACCGAGCGTCGCGAGTGACGCGTCCAGACTGACCCACGTGCGTATCAGTATCACCTTTGATGATCGGACAAAAACCGACACGACATGGGACGGGCCGTATCATAACGGCGTATCGAGATCCCGTATCATGATACGTATATCATTACCCGTCCACATATGCGATCAAGATACGCGTCGACGATACGGATACGGTGATCGGATCGGGCAAATGACACATGTCTGGACCCGCCTTTAGTCGCCTTTTACGACACCTCGGTAAGAGTGAGGGTGGCCTATTCTACTCTGCCGGGACCACACGGAATGACAGAAGGATGACAGACATGAGGGATGACATGCGTACCAATAAAATGAGCACAATGCACTTGTGCATTGCATTGTGCTCATTTTATTGGCACGCGAAGTAGAGGAGTGGAAGCAAACCACGGGCTCCAGAGCTTGGGACGCAACCAGGACAGAACGCTAAGATGATGATGAACATTTATTTAAACATACATACTTTTATTGTATTCCAATACATGTATATTATGTTATGTTATGGGCGGGTCACTAGTAAAAACTATTTATAAAGAGGTAAATTCGACAGACAGCGGCTACGCTAATAGGTAATCCAAAAACACAATCGCTTGCGCGCGACGTAATCGACACCTAGCGCTATCTATTGGTATGAACTAACGTTCTATATCAGAATATTCATAAAATTAAAGGTTTGATACATACCAATAGTTTTCTCATCCAAATTTGATGAGACTCCCTCTTTGTCTGCTGTCGACATTGCCTCCTGTTGAGAGTTGTCGAGATTCGCATTGTTAGGGCTATTCTCTGAAATAAAAGTTGAAAATTTTAATACATACTTATTCTCATGAAGTCAAAAATAAGTAAAACCCTTCCCCATTACTGTCGGTGTACACCAGGGTACTGTCCTCAGTTCATTCCTATATTTATCGTAGTATTAGACGTGCTGTCAGACAGCATCAAAAATCCGCATGTGCAGACTCCATGGGTGCCATGTATTGTATGCTAGCTGA
Organism: Marasmia exigua; assembly: GCA_019059595.1. Taxonomy (NCBI): domain Eukaryota; kingdom Metazoa; phylum Arthropoda; class Insecta; order Lepidoptera; family Crambidae; genus Marasmia; species Marasmia exigua. The sequence continues at coordinate 5,718,584 of CM032481.1, read as the reverse complement.
CGATATCGGGTTGATGGATTCGGATAAGAGTACTCGTGAGACGAGTTAAATGGTGGAATGGAAGGAGTCGCTTGAGAATGGTGGTCTGAATGTGGCGAAGACAGAGCAGTACATGGTCAGCAACTCTCCTGATCCCACGTCTGTCCGTATTAGCGACGATAAGTTCGAGCGCACGGATCAGTTTAAGTACCTGGAACCAGTACTCCATTAGTCCTGAGACATCAATTACGTTGTCAAGCCAGCCATGTATTGCTGCCCGGTGGGCCAAATGGCGTAAGGTGACAGGCGTCATCTGCTACCCCAAAATGCCGGTTAGGTTGAGGGACAGGTCTATAAGTCCATCATTAGACCGGTTCTTTTGTATGACCTATACTAAGTATAGACCTTAGTGACACAAGCAGGTTGCATGTCACGGACATGAATATGCTGCGGTGGATGTTGGCGGATGGAGTTTGGCGGAAAGACCTCGTGAGAAACTCACTTAAATCCACATTGGAGTTTTGAAGCCTTCATATCCGTGACATAGAAGACAAACTGCTGGAGAGTCGCCTACGTTGGTACGGTCATGTCCTGCGAAAACCCGACGCTACGTTGGTAACAAATGTCTGGTAATGCCACCACACCGTCGGGTTCCGGCAGGAGAGATAGACGTAAAAAGGTGTGGCTTGACATTGTAAAGGATGACATGCGTGCTAATAAACTAACCACTAGGGATGCACAAGACCGTGCGAAGGCGAGGAGTCGAAGTAGACAAGCGGATCCTGGACTCCAAAGCGACAGCTTAGGACGCAACCGGAATAAAACGCATGATGATGATGATGAATAATTTTGGCAATACTAGGTAGGTTCTAGGTACTAAACTGTTGCCCGATCCCGTTTAGACGTCAATTTCTGAGACATTCTGGATAGTAAAATAATTAAACAAAATTATTAAACATACCTATAATATTCCAATTAGGTGTTTGCTGAATATTATCTACTTTTATTTATTATTTTTTTATTAACAAAACAGCAGATTTTACACACATAGCCTGAAGAATATGCATCTCATTTGCCAAAAATAGTTTTCACTATGAAGTTTTACATAGGTATACGATTGAATACTTAATAAATAGGTAGGTACGTTCATCATAGTATTCAAATCAGTGGACATATGTTTCGCTAAATTAATCAAAATCTAAGGTTTACCAATTAGTCGCTCTCAATAGGTTCTTAAACTTAGCTGGTTCAAAACCAAAAATATCTATGTGGCAGTACCTATCATTGACTTAAGAGCTCTAGGAATAAAACGGTTGCATGCATAGTTAGTACGGCTGGCGGGAACAGCAAAAGTACCGCGAACTAGCAGGATGGGTCTCGGACATTTTAAAGATATTTTACCAAGCAGGTAGCGTGAATCGACTTTTGGAGCCTTCTTTAATTTGAGTTGTAATAAAATAGCTTCTAGTGCCTCTTGATTTACTTCTACATATCTGGGATTATTCTCATCATCATCAATGTCCAAAACAGGGGGTCTAATTTGAAGTTAACTTTGAGACTCAACCAAACGTATTTGACGACGTTTCCTAATTTGAAGTGAACATTGCGTCTTTTTTTTTTTTTTTTTTAATATAATGGCTGCTACTGTGTCTCTTGACACATCTATAATTCTGCCAATGTCGAGTGATTAGAGAGACACGTTAATTAATAGATTGACCGGTGTGACGAGTGGAATCTATTTTAATCGGTTTTGACATCATCTAAAACAAAACAAACATACACATGGACAAAACAGACAGACAACGTAAAAATGTAAACGTATGAACAAAATATATAACATGTGAAGAGGGAGAGTCATTTAGAGTCTTATATTATATTTATTATATATATACATAAATATTTTATAACAGAGGAAAAGGATAAAGACAGAAGAAAAGAATGTTAAAAGGGCGGGGGATTTTTGGGGGTAGAATGTCATACAGCGAGACTTGATATTTTTGACAGTTAAAGAAAATATGTTCTGTCGTACCTTCTTCTAAACCGCACTCACAGATCGAAGAGTCTTTAATGTGAATTTTGTTAAGGAAAACCGGAGTGCAGGCGTGGCCAAGGCGCAGGCGACATATGGTGGAGACAATAAATTTGTCCAAGGCTTTCTGTTTGGAAAACCAAGGCCTCCGGGGGATCAGAGGTTGGATGCCTGCGTAATGGCGACCCTTGATTTTAGAGAGCTCGTTATATCTATTTTTGCCAATCGTCTTTTACGTTTTTGTGCAGATGGCAAGATGTCGAGGGCATAGTTATGCTGCAGAGTGGTGCAAGCTGGATGGCCTCCCTGGCCCAAGTGTCGACTTGCTCGTTACCACGGATACCACTATGACCTGGTATCCAAACTAAAGCGACCTCTATATTGTCCTGATGACATTGGAGGTAAACAGTGCTTGATTTTAAGTATTATAGGTGAGATACCTTTTTTCCTAAACATATTTCCTAGAAGTGCAACTAAACAGCTTTTAGAGTCGGTTAAAATTACTGATTATTTAATTTGTGGGAGTGAACATATAATAGAGCTTCTAATACTGCAAGGGATTCTCCTGTGAACACAGAGGATTCTTTGGGGGATTTAAAATTTAATATGATCTGGAACTTAGGAATCCATACAGCACTTCCTACGGTTCCTTCAACAGATGACTTTGAGGCGTCAGTGTATATTGGGAGCCACTGGTGCCAATCTTTTTCTAGGTATGTGTTGAAGGTATATTCTGCAGTGGGATCATTTTTCTGGATTCCAAAGTCCAGGACGATCGGGGTTCGAATATTATGGCATCATATGGAATTTGGAAAAGAGGGTTTATAGAAATTGCACCATTGAGTATGTGAGGGTAGAGAGTTTTCTGAAGCTAGTAATTGTTAAGGGAGGGTTTTTATGGGCCCAATATTTGCAAGAAGGCTGGGAAATCAACTCGGATAAGTTTTGAAGACGGGTGATGAGGGGATGGTCACTAGATTGGTTTGTTTTAAATATGAACCTATCCGAGAGGTATTGACGACGAAGGTCTAGTGGGGGGTCGACTGCTTCTACCTGCAGGACAATTTTGGGGAAGGACTTCATTGCTCCTAGCACAACTCTTAAGGCCTTCATTTGGAGTTTCTCTAACATGT
>CM032481.1:5535344-5715343 GCA_019059595.1 Marasmia exigua | reverse complement strand
GCTTGACCGATTTTGATGAAATTTTTTGTGCTTATCCGGTATCTATGAGAATCGGCCAACATCTATTTTTCATCCCCCTAAATGTTAGGGGTAGTCCACCCCTAAATTTTTATTTTTATTTTTTAGACAAAATTTTTAATTTCTCTTTTTTTATGATACAACATACAAAAATACATACAATCCTCAATTTTCACCCTTCTACGATCAACCCTTTTATTTATATGGCAAAACAACGTTTGCCGGGTCAGCTAGTAAATCAATAATAATTGTAATGTGTACATAGTCAGCTGTAAAGAGATTAGTATGTTGTCATAATAGAAAGGTAGCAATCTGAATCTAAACTGTTTTTGCAGCCAGCTATACAAACAGAATTTGTTCAATGATTATTTCTACTTGCATAATATTAATATAATATTATAAATGAGTTTGTGAGTCTGTTGGTTTGTCCGTCTTTTACGGAAAATGTGACGAATTGATGGATATAGTTCAAGGGATAGTTTTAAATATTTTATTTTAAATATTTCACATCACATAGGTACATTGATCTGATTCCGAGATAGGTAGCTCTAGCATATTAGATATCAGAATCAACAGTGGGATTACAAATTTGACTGACCGGATGGCACAATTGGTAGTGACCCTGCCTCTTACGCCAAAGGTTGTGGGTTCGATCCCCACCCTGGACAAACATTCGTGCGATGAACACTTGTGTTTGTTCAGTGTCTGGGTGTAATATATGTATTTAAGTATATATTTGTGTTCCTCTGTTGTCTGATATCTGTAAAACAAGTGCTTAAGCTACTTAGTACGGGATCCGAACAACGTATGAGATGTTGTAAGAATTATTATTATTATAAAAATTATTATAAATAAATACATATACCTAAAACTTTTTTTTTGTAAATATATACTTATAATACATAGAAAACAGAATGAGATAGACTGCAAACCGAATTTAAACCGAGCGAAGCTGCGGGCGACTGCTAATTATATAAACTATAAGCGGAACTTACGTGAAAAGATCTTATTAGATGGCATAAAAAAACTGAATGTGTAAGAATTTGATTGCATACATAATTTTACTGGGAGATGTTTATATACAAAATTAGCGCGTGTACTTTCACGCACATCGAAGTAGAACAAGCTTATTTACCTTTATTTGACATAGCCCTTCAAACCTTACTAGTAAAAACTCTTAGTAAAACATTGAACACCCAAGTTTTACGCAATCTAATAAATAAAATTAATTTTTAACACGACAAATTCTCAAAACATTTCGCATTTATCTGTCAGGTTGACAGACAGTTGACACTTGACAGACAATTATGTACCAGCCACCAACCACAGAAGAAACACTGGGCCCGTGGGATTAAGTAATCTGTGCCCGTGGGGTTCCGACGCTCTCTCTTTCTTCCATGACTTAGCTAAGCGTCTAGTCGAAGTCACCGGATAGCCAAAAGCTGGCAGCTAGCTACCTCGCCCAGCCAATTTCCATCGCGATCCAGCGGGAATGGCTGCCATCATTTTGGGGACATTGCCACGGGGACCTACTTTGTTTTAACTTTCCTTTTTATTTACTTTTAGTTTAATTTTATTTCTTAGTTATTGTCTTAATTTACTTGTGTTTTTGTTCTTTTGTTCAATAAATTCTTTCACCACAGAATACATCTACTCAAAGCTCAAAAAATGTTAAGGTGACGGGTAGGGCACACTAGCGACGCCAATCGATTTAATTTTTTAGCTACTAAACCGGATTTATTTTAAACAATAGGCTATTTGACAAAATTCTGAAAACTATCTTAGGGTAATCATTTGTTTATAAGGAGCCCTAAAAAATACTTTTCTGTTTTTATTTCAGATATTTTAATAAAAAAAACGAAAAAGAAATTGCAATATTCAAATATGTCGCAAAAACGCGTCTTTTAGCAATATGGCGGCCAGTGACGAATATTGTCCATAAATAAACATTGAGCTTGTTGGTGTTTCAGTGTTTCTTTCAAATAGTTTTAGACTTTTTTTTTGTTTTTTTATTCCTATGAAGGAAAGGCAATCAACCATAGACAGTAAACTGTTTAAAAAATAATAATTTTAGAAGACGAATTTTGATGAAATAATGTAATATAGGTATTTATCTCGCGTTATTACAAATCGTTCTACAAAAAATATAATAACACTGACGTTATATAAGAAATGTATATTTTTATCACCGTCAAATAGCCTATTTCGGGGCTACAACCTCTTGGCAAACATTTATACTATTTATTAAATAACCATGGACAAATGTTGGGTCCGTTTTTGTACGCGTGAAATTGATTCACACCAAAAGTCCGCTTTTGGCAGTAATGAATTAAAAATAAACGTATTTAACATTTATGCATGGTTATTAAATAAATAGTATAAGTACCTATTTACCGAGATATTGCAACCTCGAAATTGTTTAAAATAGATCTGGTTTAGTAGCTAAAAATTAAAATCGATTGGCGTCGCTAGTGTGCCCTACCCGTCACCTTAAGTTAAAAAGACTGCATTGTAAATAGTTTATACTTTAAGTTTATATACTTAGATAGGTCTCTAAAATTATTAATCACCATGATTAATAACTATGTATTCGCATGTCTCATCAAGGTCAAGGCTAAATAGGCTTATGTACTGTAATATTCGCTGTAACACCTACCTGCTTAAAGTAACCACCCTATTTAAAGCGAATAAATTATTTGATTTGATTTGATTTGCGCTATCGAGGTCCTCGAGGCATATAATTATTAAATAATTCTATGCCTCGTATGAATTTATTAATAACGTTGTTTGTAAGTCCCTGCTATTTACAATGAAACGCATTTTCTGTAGGATTACAGTTTTACTTGAAGTAATTAATTAGCAAATACAATACGCGCGAATCTTATGGAAAAAAATCTGACAGCACTAGGGTTGTGCGTATATCGCGTAGTGATGTAGTCAATCGATTTTCATGTTCCGTTTTCACTACCTACTATTAAGCAAGCATAACAGAAACATAAACTACGTTGGTTTGATAAGGAACAAGGTAATAACGGTTATATCGTAATAACGAAACAAAACAAAGCGATTACCAGGAATTGAATAATATTATGCGCTCGCTACGTGATAGCTTCACCAAAATAAAATATCGCATAAAGAAACTATTGGATCACCTGCTGAATACAGAGTAAGTAAGTACCTACTTTACCTATGCTGTATGGTTGTAACTATAAACTAAGTTTAGTGAGTATCTACGTGTTGCGGGGCAAAGCCTTTCGACAGTTCTCGTGACACCATTCCCAGTTCCACGGGTGGTGAGTCGCTGGATAGGTTTAGCTGGTATGCATGCATGGTATGCGGGTACGCTGGTACGCAAGAGAGGTTTGTATCCCCCCGCAGAGAGCCCAGCTGTACCTGGAGCCCTATTCTCGTGCTCGTGATATTGGTTTTCATACGACATATATCACTAAAACATAGTTTTTTGTATGGTTTTCAGGTGATATCCGCCATGTTTTCAAAATATCACGAGCACGAGAATTGGGCTCCTGCACAGAGTTGTATCACTTAGAATTTATACCAATTCAGGACAGCATCCTCCTATGACGCAATACCTACTATAGTTATTTAATTATATATTGGTCTTGATTTTAAAAATGGTTTTTGTGAAGATAGCAATGACGTAGGTGAATTTTATCTTTAATTTATTTGAGTATGTAGGTACAAACCCATTTATCATAATAATACATACATAATATCTGAGTCAATGAAATCTGTCACCTCTTTTTGTAATCACATACTAATGGTAAATTAAGGGAAACCTTTTATTGGCCTTATTATCATAATTTAGTAGGTACTAAATAATACAGTGGGAAACTCTGTTGGTTTTCTAATAAATAAATAAGTACTTTTTAATAGGTACTAGAAATGTAACTGAGTGCCCTGCGCCGACGGGCCAGGGTCGGGTCCCTCCCCTGAGGGCCAGGTCTGCTAAAGGGTGCCTTTCGGTGGACTAAGTGGTGTAGTGCAGGTTAGGCACGCCTCCTCTCAGTACCCAAGGTACGGGACAGGGATGGGGGCATCCTCCAGCGTTAATAAAAAACAATTTGGTGAGTACATACAAACGAAAGGAATGATGAGTATCATAGAGTACTTATGATAATTTAATAATTTGGTTACTAAGTAGCTACTAATCGTTTCCTATTAAATCAGTAGCCATAAAAAGTAGCACCCGGGGCGGCGACGTAGTGATTGTATTTTTTTTTTGGGGCGGCGAAAAGAGGGCGGAAATGACACCTATCAGCGAACGACAACTTTTAAGAGACTTTTTAGGGAAGGTCGAAGAAGGTAGTAAGGTCATCGTCAGTCCAATAAGTCCCCACTGCTGGGGCACGGGCCTCCTTCAATCACATGAGGGGTAATTGCCATACTAATCATGCTTGGCAGACGGGTTGGCGAGGGTTTTGATATAAATGCAGTTTTCCTTCTCTGGGTGCTGATGATCATGCCAGCAGCTTTACCTTAGTCACCTTTTACGACACCTCGGTAGGAGTGAGGGTGGTCTATTCTATTCTACACGGCGAACTACTGAAGGAAAGGTGAGTATCACTTTTTCGGTTTGAGGAAGAAAATATGGTGTCTTCCGCCCCGGGCGGCACCTACTCTGCGCCACTGTATCAAAGGCCGTGTAACCCTAACCTACTTACCATAGAGTAAGGTACTCTGGTCTACTTAGAATGATTCTATCAGTGTTGGTAGAAGCCACATACCAGTGATGTGGTTTTCTAAATTGTGTGGCAAGTCTGGCCTATATGTATAGATGCCTTTGTAACTTACGACTGGGGATCCATGTCCGCATTCCAGTTATAGGTATAAGTCAATCAGATCGCGCGTAGCGTTTGGATATTGCTTACTTATTATTTTACGAGTGAGTTCAGTTAGTTTATCAATGTACGAAAGTGTGGACGTAAATTAATACAATTTATTTCACGTTTAGAATCCTACGAATCCTAGTATAAGTTCCTTGGGTCCAACATCAACAAACAAACAACATTGTTTGTTCAGTTTGTGAAATTGACATTTTGACAGATCACGTTTAAAATTAACCAATCACTTTGTATATGGACCTCAGTCCTACGCCATCTAGCAGATTTTTCACGCGATAGCCCCCATTCTTTCTACTAACTTAAGTAGGTTCAGGTGTCACTTATTTAGCAAGGATATTTAAGGAATTAAGGAAGGCTAATAGTGACGGTGTGTTATGACGGAATATTCTCTTTATGCACCAGACGGCTAATACTGATGATATATCATTACCCTCCTATCGTCATAGTTACATCAACGAACATAGGCATTTTACTTACTGCCATTTCATTCTATACAATTTTAAAATCACATTGGAAAACATTTGATGTCCCAAGGTCGGGATATAATAGACACTATAGCGAGACAGCGCCCTCTATCGCGCCCTAAGCGCAATGCATTGCTGCCGGTTAGGTACCGCTAGCACTTATTTTCTGTTATGTTAGTTCCGTAAACGCCCGCAGGCAAATACTGGTTTGATTGGTACGGGAGTTCCTCTCCCCCCACACCTACCTCACTCTCTCGCTAACCAACCGCGTCCATGTTAAGTTGTTGCTCCGATATAAATAATTATTATCTTGTGTTAATTTGAGACAATATACGAAAATATATCTCCATAAAGTGTTTTGGCTACCTACCAACCAACCCTCACAGTACTAACACTACCCACTCCCAAAGTAGCTACGCTATAAGTGATCGCCCAACGTGTGTTAGTGAGTGGTGTGGACGCGAAGGTCTGCCGCCATTTTGGGTTTGGAAAACCGAATTATTAGGAAAATGCCAAGAACCAGGAGCCGAAGTTCGTTGCCGAGGGAGGCAAACCTCAATGAAACTATTATTCCGGCCGAAATTAACGCCGAGGAGTTGGTCAATGAAGACGCCGCGACTGAAACAGCAACCGAAGGTGCCACGGGAAGCAGCGCGGGCGCGTCCATCTTGATGACTCAGGAGCATTTCGCCGCACTGATGGGACAGTTGCAGCAATCACAAGCAGAATTTTGTCAAATTCTATTACAAGAAGTACGATCATCTACACCAGTAATGCATCAGGTACAAACGGAGCCGTCGCTTACTATGAGGAGTACGAGCTGTCCGACAGACAGGGCCGCAGCCCCGGTTGGTGCTAATTTCATTACTTGTAGTGCAAGGTTTAGTGGCTCGCAGAACGAGTCTGTCGAGAATTTTATCGATGCAGTCGAAATTTTTAAAACTGCCGCCAACGTTTCCGACGAAAACGCACTGAGAGGACTTTCATTATTATTATCACATTCCGCCGCAACTTGGTGGCAAGGTATAAAACAATATACGAAAACATGGAGCGAAGCAATAGATCGCCTGAGGAGCGCATTTGGGGAACGAAGAGCACCGTTTCAAATATATAAAGAATTATATAGTATGCAGCAAGGAAAGTTAAACACAGAGTTATTTGTCGCACAAGTACGCGCTTTATTTTCTAAATTACCAGAGAACGACATCTCACAGAAGGTACAATTGGATATGACGTTTGGGTTGTTAGACGTCCGTATAAGAAAAAGAATAGAAAGGGACACATTGTCTTGTTTTGAAGATCTTATAAGGAAGGCTCGAAGCATAGAAGATGCGATGCAGGAGCGCTTGCAGTCACCGGGTGCACCGTCGCGTGGGCCATTCTCCGCGCAGTTTCGTGGGTCGTCCGCAGTACCACCGCCGGGACAGTCTGCCGCGCCACCGCCGATGCGGGTATCGCAGCCGCAAGGTTCGTCGCACTGGGTGCCGCCGTCGGGTGGGCCATTGCCGCCACCGCCGCCACAGTCGCGTACGTCGCAGTCATATGGACCGCCGCCGCCGAGGTCGCGTGCGCCGCCGCTGGGTGGGTCGCCGCATTTGCCGCCACCGCCGCATCATGGATCCCTGAAAACAGACAAAAAGGAAAGTAAAAATTTGTATTGTTATGGCTGTGGTGAAATAGGAATAATAAGAGCAAGATGTCCAAATTGTAGTAGTTATAAGTACAATAAGTTTTATGCGTGTGAGACCACCAATGTTAATATGCAGGGGGAGTCAACTGTATGTAACAATAGGGGTTACACTAATGGTAATAAGAGACCAATATTAAATATCGAAATATTAGGTGGGAAAGGTATTGCATTAGTGGATTCAGCCGCTAAAGGCTGTGTAGCTAGCCAATCAATGTATAATTTTTTAATAAAAAGTGGTCAATGTTTTGAAAAGCAAATTAGAGATGTGAAGCTTGCAGATGGTTTATCTAGGAAAATGGAGGTTTTAGTTACCTCAGTGAATGTGAAAATGTTACATAAAATAATTGAAACTGAATTTATTGTTTTTCCAGATGCTTGTAACAATCAATCTTTATTAGGGATAGATTTTTTGAACAAAGCCAAATTAGTTTTTGATTTTGGTAAATCATTATGGTACTTTTCGGACACGAAGCACCGGAAGTACAGGTTGTTTTATGAGGATTTAGAACAAGGTTATAATGAGGTACAGTCAACACCAAAAAACTGTGATAATGATAGTATGTCACTTAATGATTTAATAAACTCTTTCAGTGATGTGTTCCGAGAGACTGGTGAAGCCACGCAGTATGCAGAGCATTTCATTGATACCGGCGAACACGCGCCAGTTGCTGTTCCGCCGTACCGCATGACACCAGCGCGCGCAGAGGTTATGCAGCGCGAGGTAGAGAAGATGCTTGCTGAGGATATCATTGAGGAGTGTGAGTCAGCATGGTCAGCACCAGCACTATTAGTGCCTAAACGTGATGGAAGTTTTCGTTTTTGCGTCGATTACCGTAAGTTGAACAGTATTACTAAAACAGATACTTATCCAATGCTGAAGATTGATGAGCTGTTACAAAGGACAAAACAGGGTTGTGTTATGAGTACTTTAGGCTTAAAATCTGGGTACTGGCAAGTTGCCGTTAACCGTGATAAGGATAAGACTGCCTTTTCGACACCGTCAGGCACTTATCGCTTCAAACGCATGCCATTTGGGTTAAAGAATGGACCAGCTACATTTCAGCGTTTAATTGATCGTCTTTGCTCATGCCCGAAGTTGCAGAATATTACTATTTTAGCTTTTTTGGATGATCTTTGCATAATATCGGCTGATATGGAATGCCACATAAAGGATTTGCACGCTGTATTTGAAAGACTGCACGAATTTAAATTAAGGGTGAATCGGGATAAGTGTGTTTTTGCACGAGACACTGTCAAATATTTAGGTCACGTGATATCTAAAGATGGTATATCACCTGATGAAGAAAAAGTGAAAGCTGTATTAGATATGAAGAAGCCGTCATCACTTAAACATCTAAGAACCTTCTTACAGACTGCTTCTTGGTTTAGGAAGTTTATACCTGGATTTTCTAAAATTTCAGAACCACTGTCAAAGTTGACTAGGAAACATGAGCCATGGAGATGGGAGACAGAGCAAGATCAAGCCTTCGAGGAGCTAAAAAGGTTGCTGACGTCACCACCCATCCTCATCCAACCTGACTACACCAAACCGTTTGTGCTCAGAACTGATGCCAGTAACTACGCTCTGGGTGCAGTACTTCTACAAGGAGAAGGTAATGATGAAAGGCCTATTGAATATGCGAGCCGATTGCTCAATCAAGCAGAAAGAAATTATTCAACAACAGAGAGGGAAGCCTTAGCCATAGTCTGGGCTGTGGAACGTTTTCGTTCTTATATTGATGGTCATAAGGTTGTCGTAGGTACCGACCACCAGCCGTTGAAGTGGCTAATGACTGTAAAATCACCATCAGGCAGATTGGTAAGATGGGCACTGAAATTACAAGCATTTGATTTGCATTATGAGTATACACCAGGGAAGGTAAATATAATAGCAGATACCCTGAGCCGTCCCAACTGCGATGAGAACTCCGCAGAAGCATGTGGGATATGTTCAGTAACGATTGACTTACCTGCGAAGAGTCCCTCCGAGTTAAGATCAGGTCAGCTTGCAGACCCTGAACTTGCTAAGATAATTAGGAATCTGGAAAGTGAAGAGGAAATTGATGTTCATCGTTGGACGGGAAGAGGTTATATTATGGAGCAAGGAGTGCTCTATCGCTATAATCCGGATGCGGATACAGAAGAACCGCAATTAGTTATACCTGTGGATCAAAGAGAAGAAGTATTAAAAGAATGTCATGACTCTCCTCTGGCAGGTCACCAAGGGATCGAGAGGACATATCAAAGAGTTGCTCAAAAGTTTTATTTTCCAGGGATGCGTCGTGCCATTGTCGAGTATGTCAGAACGTGTACATCGTGTCAGCGCTACAAGGCTGCCAACGACAAGCCACCAGGGTTGTTGCAGACGCCGATCCTGAATCAGAGAAATGAGGTTATTGCTATAGATTTATTCGGACCCTTACCTCCAGGTGATAAGGATGAAAAATGGATTTTATTGGTCGAGGACACCGCAACTAGATGGGTCGAGTTATATCCGCTTCGAGAAGCGACAGCTGAGGCGTGCGCGCGTACACTCATAGAGGAATATTTTCTACGTTTTGGTCTACCGCGTCGCATTATTTCAGATAATGGTGTACAATTTATTTCAGCTGTAATGCAACAGTGTATGTTCGTGTTAGATGTGAAGCAGGAATTGTTACCGCTGTATCATCCTGAGGGGAACCCTGCGGAAAGAAAGAATAGAGATTTAAAAGTACAGTTATCACAATTAGTAGGTAATAAACATAATTCTTGGCCTATATACTTACCGTCTATACGTTTTTCGTTAAATTCTGCACGCTGTCAAACTACAGGAGTTTCGCCAGCGTACTTGATGTTTGCCAGAGAGCTGAGATCGCCTTTAGAAGTAAGAAATGATCCTCGTTTGGTTTTGGAGAAAGAAAATTTCGTTCCACAGATAACACCATACCTAAAACGTTTTCTCAATACGCTAGCTGCAGTTCGCGAGAAGGTCGAAAGTCAGCAGGATAAAAGAAAGGACTATGGTGATCAGTCACGTCGCGTAGGACAAAGTTTTGTTGCAGGTGACTTGGTATTATTGAATTCGCATGTACTTAGCAACAAAGGAAAGGACCTGACATCGAAGTTCGTACCAAAAAGAGATGGACCATACGTGGTTACTAAAAAGGTAAGCCCTACAACTTATATCATAGCACCCGCACAGGACTCCAGTAGGTACTTAGGGAAGTATCACATTAAACAGTTAACACCTTACCTGGGTCGCGATACGACCCTACCTCAACCTGTAGTTCCGGTGCGGAAACGTGGCCGTCCCCGTCGTAACTTAAATGAGAATAAATGTAATAATGTGTCAGATAGGGAGGAATGTATGTACTCGCCTAATCTTTATGTAACCGATGTAAATTACAATTCAAATGTGGATTTAAATGATAAATGCAATAATGTGTCTGATAGGGAGGAATGTATGTACTCGCCTAATCTTTATGTAACGAATAGAAATTACAATTCTAATGTGGATTCAAATAATGAATGTCATAATGTGTCTAACCAAAGTAGTGTTTCTGTAAATGTATGTAACAATGATAATGTATGGCCAGCGAATGAGCGAGGACGCTTTCATCCTCTGGAGGGGGAGTATATAGCGAGACAGCGCCCTCTATCGCGCCCTAAGCGCAATGCATTGCTGCCGGTTAGGTACCGCTAGCACTTATTTTCTGTTATGTTAGTTCCGTAAACGCCCGCAGGCAAATACTGGTTTGATTGGTACGGGAGTTCCTCTCCCCCCACACCTACCTCACTCTCTCGCTAACCAACCGCGTCCATGTTAAGTTGTTGCTCCGATATAAATAATTATTATCTTGTGTTAATTTGAGACAATATACGAAAAATATATCTCCATAAAGTGTTTTGGCTACCTACCAACCAACCCTCACAGTACTAACACTACCCACTCCCAAAGTAGCTACGCTATAACACATTTTATTAATATAGGTACTTAAGTACTTACCTATTGGAATGGATATGATATAATAGAAGTATGGTGCTATTTTTTAGAATTTTATGACAAACAATGTATGCAGACCTATTAATAAAGCATTATATTATTTTCAGTTGATATTAATTTGACTTCAGTGACCGCATCAGAGGGCAAAACAATCGACATGACATTAATCGTACCGACCGCGGATGAAGTTATTTTTTATATAACTATTTTACTAAAAATAATAACTACTTAGTCAAATGAATTCGCAAGAATATTCACACCCATCAGCTAAATAAACTTTTTTTTTTATGCGGATATGCAAAAATCGCAGAACAAACATAATAGGGTATATGACTGAGCTCAAGATTTTACAAAATATAAATATTTTATCAAAATATAGGTCAATATGTGCCAATGCCAAAAAATCTCAATTAAAAATATAACGTCTAGCCGGTTTTATGGTCATTCAAAGATTCATGGGCAAGTCCATTTTAAAACTATGAAATTATTAAAAAAATAATTATACCATTAAATAACCCATATAATTTGCATCAATTATTATAATAAAACCATTGACATAAACGAAACATTTGATATAGCTACCATACAAAATTCAAATGAAATGCATACAAAATACTTAGGTGTGACGTCACATCTTAGTAGCCATTTGTAGGGAGCGTTTTGGGTTTGCCCAAAATAATGTGATTTTAAAGTTGTGATATCTCAGGTAGTTTAAAAGAGAATCAAGTGATTCTTTCAACGATGTTTCTATCATTGAGAGGTCTTTTTATTGCAAAAATAAAAAAAAAATAGTCATGTACCGTATTCAGAATGGTTGATGGAAAATGTGGTTAATGGGCTTATCAATGTGTGATGATGATCTGTATTCTAAAATTACGTCTCACTAGATGTAAGAAAAGTTCCGGAACTAAAAACGTGCCAGCCCCTTATTTTAACGGTGTCGTAACGTAGCGTAGATAGTAAAGACATGCACCCTAACAGACTGATCATTTTCATAGAATACCATAAGTACTTGAAAAACCGCACAAAGCCGTTAGTACTGGGGTGACATGCTGGGCGACGTTCTTTCTTTATCGCATCCGTATAGAATCTGCGTTAGGGTTTTTTCCGAAAATGGCATAACTATTTAAGGTGACGACGGGTAGGGCACACTAGCGACGCCAATCGAATTTATTTTTAGCTACTAACCTGGATCTATTTTAAACAATTTCGGGGTTACAATCTTTCGGCAAACACTTATACTTATCTATTTATTAAATAAATAACTATATTGTACGCGAAATAAGATTCACGCCAAAAGCGGCCACTTTTGGCAGTAATCCAATTTGAGTGCAAAAGCAGACCAAACAGTTAACCATAAGTATTAAATAAATAGTAAGTATAGGTGTTTGCCGAGAGATTGTAACCCCGAAATTGTTTAAAATGGATCCGGTTTAGTAGCTAAAAAATAAAATCGATTGGCGTCGCTAGTGTGCCTTACTCGTCACCTTAAATGGTTATGCCAATTTCGGAAAAAACCCTAACGCAGATTCTGTACGGGTGCGGTAGAGAAACAATGTCGCCCAGCACGTCACCCCAGTACTAACGGTTGGCGCGGTTTTTCAAGTATGGTACTCTGTCTTTTTTTGAATAGCCAGACATTTGGCCACAATCTCACCTGATGGTAAGTGAAGATGTGGCCGAGGATGGATCATGCCTGTCTAGTAACAGCCTATTCACTCTTTTCTTGAATAAGTTCAGATCATAGCGTTGAGGGAACACATCTTCCGGCAGAGGATTCCATTCCTTAGTTGTATGAAAAGGATCAGTCCGTTTAGGGAGCATGTCTTTGCTAGTTCCATGGTAGATAGGTAGAAAGAACATCTGGCCGAGTGCCTAAGATAATGGTGTCTGGTATCAAAAGGTTGATGGTTCAAACCCGAGTGGGGCTGTAATATTTTAGGGAGGGACATGAAGGGAAGATTCTGAGCCGGTGTGCTTGCCCCCTCCCCACTCAGGCGATGAGGGAGCGTTGCAGATGGTTTTGATGGGTATGCCTCTAGATAGCTTCTCGTCCGGAGAAGCTTGGCAGACGGAGAGTCTCACATATCGCGTACAAAAAAGGACATTTGTGCATTGAGCACCTTAACGCTCTTGAACGATACGATAAAGGAGTACGAGGTATAAATGAAAAATCTCTAAAATTTCAATTAAATTTTGACAGAACGTAGTAAACCTAAAGTGAGGCTATCTGAACATAATGAAATAAACGTTTGACCACGGACCTTGAGATTTCGGATCACATAAAAACATTTCACCGCCCAAACCTATCAAAAATATCTGAGTATTTGACCAAACTCAATGGGATATTTAACTAAACTCGAGATTTTACAAAATATTAATATTTTATCAAAATATGTTTGAATGAATGAATATACTTTTAAAGCACTCAAAGTACAGTATGAAAACTTAATACTAGGTATTACAGGATATGTACAACGAAGGCGGCCTTATTACTATGAGCAATCTCTCACAGGCAGCCTTTGGGTAAAGGACACTTGATGGATGTTTCTGCCTACCAATAGCAAAAATCCTCCATTAAAATATAATGTCTAGCTGGTTTTATAGTCATTCAAAGATTCATGGGCAAATCCAGTTTAACAGTATGACAAAATTAAAAATTAATTTATACCATTGAATAACCCATACAATTTGCACCAACTATAATAAAAGAACCATTGATATAAATGAAACATTTGATATAGTTAGCTACGATACAAAATTCAATTGAAATGCATACAAAATACTTGCGTGCGTGTGACGTCACATGCCGTTGCTATTTATATGGAGCATTTTGGGTTTGCCCAAAATAATGAGATTTTAAAGTTGTGATATCTCTGGTAGTATCAAGTAATACTTTCAACGATGTTTCTATAATTGAGAGAAATCATAAGATGATTACAAAAATAAAAAAAAAATATTCAAATACCGTATTGAATAAGATTAGAAGAGACAAGAATGTGTAACAGATTTGACAATATAGTTACCTAACTATTTCAAACTATGCCTGATTAGCATAACATAGACTAAATTAGTCCATGGCATAAATTACCCAGCTGTGAGAATAAGTAGTTAATGCTGTAACGATGTGCCACTGAAACCAAAGCCATGGTCATCCAAAAAATGTCCTAATCACGGTCATGTATGATAATGAGGTATTGTTAAACTGTTTACCACCTTATTAGAAAACACGATTTTAAAAAGTTAACGTTTAAATAGTGTCGCCCTCTTTTCTTCCTCGATCCACCCGCCGCCCCCCACACCCTCTACCTATCTACCTTTTTTTGTGATACAGGGGAAATGCTGCCAGCCCGAGGTGGATTGAGCCGACATCTTTATGCATACCCGTCCATCGGAGGGCGGACGGGTATGCATAAAGATCCGAAATCTCAAGGTCCGTGGTCAAACGTTTATTTCATTATGTTCAGATAGCCTCACTTCAGGTTTACTACGTTCTGTCAAAATTTAATTGAAATTTTAGAGATTTTTCATTTATACCTCGTACTCCTTTATCGTATCGTTCAAGAGCGTTAAGGTGCACAATGCACAAATGTTGGGTCCGTTTTTGTACGCGAAAATTGATTCACGCTAAAAGTGCCCGCTTTTGAGGGTAATTAATTTTTCGCGTACCCGTTGGACCCAACATTTGTTCATATTTATTTAATATATAGATCCGGTTTTGTAGCTAACAATTTACATCGATTGGTGTCGCTAGTTACTAGGGCTACCCGTCGTTTTAAGTATTCACTAACTAACAGACAGACACACGAGTAAGCGTGTCACCTGATAAAAAGTAATCAACGCGGCCCATGAGCATCCGCGAAATCAGTGAGATCGCTAATATGTCGCCGGCCCTTTTAAAAAGAGAGTACGCTTTTCTCTTGAAGGTCCCTAAGTCGTAGCTATCGGGAATTACTCCTGCAGCCAAACCGTTCCACAGAAAACTGAGGTACGTGGTAGAAAGTTCCGGGAGAAACGCACAGTATTACACCGCCCTCCGTCGAGATGATGGGGATGATGGAATGACAATCGCTTGCGTGTGGTTCGATTTTAGAATTTAGCTGCAGGGAGTAGATCATCAAAAATGGTATCGACTTTATGTATTCAGCCTGCAAGCAGACGTGCAAGAGCATTCCCCAGGATAGTTGCGGTATAGAATGCTGAGGGGGAAGCTATATCCCGGTTTGCCGCCTCTCTCTAGCGTAAAATGAAAAAAATACCTCGCGCACGAAGAGGGCGTAGATAACTAATCAATCAAACCAAAATATACAAAAATGGCGTTTGTTTATGGAATCCCCCTATTTTTTTTAAATATATCATTAGGGTGACGCCACAGTTGCAGGAAAGAATGTATGACAGTGTTTGTCCACCCTAAGACTTCACTGTCGGATACAGACAGACAGTGAATTCTTATATATATCTACCTACGTATACCTACAGCCTGGAGACAGACAGACGGACAGACAGCGCCGAAGCCTTCTACGGTCATTATTTTCCTACAACTACTAAGTAAGTATGTACACACGGCGTCACGTCGACCTTGCTGACCTTTGGACCGTTCATATGTCTGGAAAAAAAGTGCTATTTTTCTGTCGCTGATTGTACATACTCGTATAGAAAAAAAAAACTGGTTTTCCGGAGTTCCTATTTAGGTAAAGACGGGGTCAGGTCAAGTTATCCCTCAGCAGTGCCAAAATAACATTTGTGTCTCAGAGATAACTCAAATTATAAGTACAAATATTAATAATATCTAGTGACTTACAAAGTAGGATAAAAGTCAAGGTAATAAACTTTCTTAGTTACTACAATCTTACGAGTAGATAGATAGATAGATACACTTTATTGCACAAAATTTACAAATCTTAGCCTAAGTTATTATACTAAACAATGTAGGCGGTCTTATCGCTAATAGCGATCTCTTCCAGACAACCTCAGGGTAGAGGAAAAGTATAGCGAATTAAGAAAAGGGGTAAGGCAGTGCAAGTCAGAAAAAGAGAAAAAAAAAAGACATTGTATAAATATATGTTATATACATACATACATTATATTAAATAAATATATACTACTACATGTGCGGATAAAGAATGGGATCAGAAATGGCGGCGCATCTATTCACTTCTCGCTCGCACACTATTTGCGTCTATACTCGCACTCGTGGGGTGTGAGTATAGACGCAAATAGTGTGCGAGGGAGAAGTGAATAGATGCGCCGCCATTTCTGATCCCATTCTTTATCCACTCAGGTTGTAGCTATAAATACTAATACATACTAGTACATTACAAAACAAACACCAATAAGAGTAGAATAAGAGTAGCACCAATTAAATTCATACACGTGTAAAATTAAATTTACACGAGAATTTCTAAGATTAGGTACGAAATAAGATGATTTCAATAGTCTTGTATTGTTGGCGCCACTTTCTTTATTTTTACTTTCATAACTCCTTCCTATATTCCTTTCCTTTTCCCACCATACTTGCGAGAAAGAGAGGAACTACCAGGGACACGAGGATGTGACTCGACCGTTGGAAATTGGAAAAAGATCAGTCTGCGATCAAGCCGCTGCTAGCACGTAAGAATGGCGTCGCGTCTCCGCTAATTTAAATTACTCAAGGATCCTAACGATATACTTAATAATTTTTACTGACTGGTTCTTAAAACGTTTGTGTTGTTATTATCACTCGGACGGCCGTGAAGCGGACATCTTTTGGTGTATGCCTGTGTGAAAGTGTCGCTCGCCACAGCCGTTGGGAATTTCGAAAAAGGGGAATTAGCAGCCCCACCCACGCCATCCTAAAGAGGGATGCACTTCAGCGCACGGTAAGTTCCTCCGATAATTTCTCGCACGTAGTTTCCTCCAAAATTTCCTAATCCGCTCCTCCAGTCCATTTAGCTCAAAATTCATTTATATCAAACCCGCACTACCATATTTTTGGTCTGACTCCGAACCGGATAATTGTTCCGCTGTTGGTGTTAAACTTTAATAGTTTACACGTCATTTACCCGCTTAGTTTGGTGTTAAAACCCTTAAAGTTTTGCACGTAAAAGACCGCCATCTTGTAACCACATACCACGCGTAGATCGTGTTTTGTTCTCCCGCTTCCCGTGCCGCATATTACTTTAAATTCACATTTATTTTGCTACCTATTTAGGTATTCTCTTATTTCCAAATAATTACTTACCTTTTATATTATTGTTTTCACACGCTAATCGTGAGAAAACAGTGGACCGCTAAAATAACAAAACTATAAGCTACCTATTTTACCTACACTGCACCGCATTCTACCATACATACTTAAACCTCCGCATTAAAGTAGGTACTTACCTAAATATAAATCGCTGATTATACGTGTTAGTAAGCATACTAGTTATACGTCTTTCGTGTATATTTACATAATCATAACCGCTTACTTACCTGTTGTTTCTCTAAGTACCTACGCATAATTTTCTCACTATGGCAGCTAAAATAGCAATATTTCTATCTAAAAATAAAGCAAGACTAGTCTCAATGATTTATCCAAGAAAATATCCTTAGCCACCGTAGATCTCCGCTCTACGGAAACCTTTATGGCGGCTTAGAATAATAATAATGTATGGCGGACACAGAAACATTACCAGTCATACGGCAGGAATTCATTTCTAACCTAGACTCCATTAACGAATTAGAATTAGACAAGAACCCTAAGTTTGTGCCTAATTACGAACCTCTCAATGCATTTGAAGATTTATACCTACGCAAGAGTTCAGAGGACGCAGTCACGCATCATCGAGAATTCGCCAAATCAAAACTTGCGCTCGTGAAATAAAGGTGCGTTCACACCAATCAAGCTGCCGCCAATAAACATTCCTTCATTTGACGGAAAGATGGATAATTGGCCCATGTTTTATGAGTCATTTAAAGCCAATATACATTCAAATGAATCGTTAACTGATGCTCAAAGAATTCAGTATTTGACAGGGAAATTGACGGGTTCCGCATTATAATTAAATGCGGGAATCATTCCATCAGCCGATAATTATCCATCTATCTGGGAAAGTTTAGTGAAAAAATACCAAGATAAGAGAGCGCTAGGGTGTCATTACATGTCTATACTGTTCAATAATAAACCTGCGATTAATGTTTCCTCGTCTTTAAATAACTTTGTTGAAACTTTCAACGCCGCTGTTTCCGCCTTGGAACAATTAAAATTTGACGATTTAAAGGACTTTCTTTTGCTTAATATCGCAATGCGTAAAATCGATTCCACTACCGCACATGCCTTTGAAACTTTCATTAGAGACAAGGAAATTCCTTCTTATAAGGATTTCATAGAAGTTATAAAAAGTCAAGTAAAAATATTAGATCGTACCGTTACGTCATCATCACATTCAACGCGCGCTTCGACCTCATCGTGTGTACCACCCCTTAGTAGCAGCAACTCGAAACATACTCGCGCGCGAAATACCTACCAAACTCAGGCATTCATTACGCGTGACGGCAAGGGTGTTGAGTCTTGTTGGATGTGTAACAAATCTGATCATCAGCAGTTGTATAAATGTCCCGCATTTAAATCGCTTCCCGCTAAAGGTCGTTTCGATTTCATTAAATCCAAACGAGGTTGCATAAACTGTCTTAGTTTATCTCATACAGCTTCACATTGCAACTCCACTTATACATTGCAAGTTCTGTAGAAAGCCCCATCATACCTTGTTACATTTGGAAAATAATAATAACGCGTCATTGCAACAACAAATTCCATCATCGAACCCGCTCGCGATCGCGCCACTCGCTCATTCGCTTCCTGCGTCGGGCGCTGCCGGCTGTGCTGTCGGGGCGGCCGCCATTAACGCCGCGACGTTGCCATCTCGCTCGCACTCGCAGCCTCACGCTCCCACGAATGTATCGCTATGTGTTCGCTCCACAGATCAGCCGGCTCGCTACGATGAAACGCCGCCGCTTTCTAACATTAACTCGCCGCGTACTACTGTACTTCTTTCAACCGCTCAAGTAAATATTTTAAATAATAACAAACAGAATATGTCGGTTAGATGCCTAATTGATAATGCGTCGCAAAATAATTTAATTACTTCCGCATGTTGTGAACAGCTCCAACTAAAAGCTATTTCGCTTTCAAATTCGTTTATTAAAGGAATCGGCTTTGCTTCGCAAACTGTTCATGGTTACGTTCAGCTGCTTGTGACCACGAAAGATAAAAAATACTCATTTAAAATTACCGCTTTGGTTGTTGATAATATAACCGACCGCATGCCTTCTGAATAAATGTTGACACTTCGGTAGTGCAACTTTTGGTGGATCACCGCTTGCTGACCCGTACTGGCACATTCCGGGCGAGGTTGAGTTGATAGGTACTCGGCGCTCAGCTCTTTCCGCATTTGTTGTTAGGTGGGAGGGTTGTCGCGCCCCCCGCACCTTCCGCTATTGAAACTGTGTTTGGTTATGTACTGATGGGTGACGCTCCTGTTAGTAATTTTAATAAAAATGTGTGCATGTAAATTTCAAGATTCCGCTACTTTCTTCACGTGTTTTAGTGACATGGATGTACGCGATCGAGTCGATGAACTTCCTCTGAACAAAACATTGACTAAATTTTGGGAAATGGAGGAAATGTTCTCCAAGGGGTTTCTTAGTCCAGAGGATAGTCAATGTGAAGACATGTACGCCGCTACCGTATCACGTAACGAGTCAGGGCGTTATTGTACCGCTTTACCTTTTTGTCGCGATCCGTCCGAGCTAGGGGATTCTCGTTCCCTCGCGGTTCGCAGACTGCTCTCATTGGAACGAAAACTTCAAGACCCTGAGTTGAGGGCCAATTATAATGAAGTTATACAAGAATATATAGATAATGGCTATTTGTCCGAGGTCCCGCCTAACAGCGAGGATTATTCGCAGGGCTATTTTATTTTGCATCACGCTGTCGTTCGCCGCGATAAGGCTACCAAGAAAGTTCGTGTTGTTCTGGACGCAAGTGCTAAATGTCATAATGACATTTCCCTAAATGACATTCTTCATACAGGGCCGAATCTGCAGGCTGACATTTTTGTTCTTTTGCTTAATTTCCGCTTGTTTGCCGTAGCGTTAGCAGCAAAACAAATATATCTCAGAATTCTTCTGCAACTAGAGGACCGCAAATATCAAAAGATTTCATTCCGCTTTGACCCCACGCAACCTATACGCGTGCTTCAGTTTAATCGAGTCGCGTTCGGTTTAAAGTGCAGTCCGTCCTTAGCGATGCGCACTGTGCGACAGTTAGCGATGGACGAGCGCGATCGCTTCCCGCGCGCCGCCGTAGTGGCGTCCCACGAACTGTACATGGATGATTTAACCACTTCTGTTGCTACAGTGGAAGAGGGAAAAGCTCTCTCACGCGAACTCATTGACTTATTTGAGGCTGGAGGGTTTTGCTTGACCAAATGGGCCAGTAATTCACCTGAGTTATTGGGTGCAGTGCCTCCGTCCAATCGCGCCGCTATAGAATTTTCAGATAGTGAGAATATGAAGGTATTATTATAGGTCTTAAGGTTACCCGCTCAGGATATATTCACCTTATGTACGGCTCCTGTAAAAGAAACTTTTACAAATAGGACCATTCTTTCTTGCATCGCCCGCTTATGGGATATACTTGGATTCGCTGCTCCAGTAATATTATTTGCGAAGCTTTTAATTAAAGAGCTATGGTTACTTAAAGCTGGTTGGGACGATCCTTCACCAGAGCATGTATGTTCTCTATTTGAAAGTTTTAATAATCAACTACCGCTTCTTTCCGCATGTAAAATACCGCGTCATCGCGGTGTAACCAATGGTTGCTCCACAAACGTTGTAGCGTTCGCAGATGCAAGCATGAAGGCATACGGTTGCGTTGTGTATCTACACGTCACGTCACTGACAACGAGGGTAATATCCGGGTGAATTTAATTTGCGCCAAATCTAAAGTAGCCCCTGTGAAGGTAGTCTCGTTAGCCAGATTGGAATTATGCGCCACCGTCCTCATGGCGAAATGATTGCGTCTGATTAATGACACGTACAGTGCTCGTATAAAAATTGACAACATATTCGCATTCTCAGATTCAAAAATAGCGTTGTCCTGGATTTATTCCTTACCGCATAGATGGGATATCTACGTTAATAACCGCGTTGCAAAATGTCAAGAAAATCTCGATCCGCGTCATTTCTATCATGTCAGTGGTGTAGAAATTCCCAGTGATTGTCTCTCTCGTGAGCTTTTGCCAGAACAATTGCTTACTCATCGATTATGGTGGTATGGCCCTCCTTGGCTTTGTGCTCCTGTATCAAGCTGGCCGATCAATCCCTTTGTATCTGAAGCTTGTGAAACGTTGCCTGAATATAAGAGTAAAACGTTTGTATGCTCTACTTCTCAATCTGCACCCAGTTTGCTTTATGATCTGTCGCAAAGGTTTTCATTCGGGAATAAAATTATACGCATTATTACATACATACTAATATTTACTAAAATATTACCGCGTCATAACCGAATAACCGCGTCTCAACTCATAATAGCTGAAAGGTATTTAATCCAAGCAGTTCATGCCTTTCACTATACTGAGTTAATTCATAACTTAAAAACTAATAAGGTTATTTCTTCACCACTTAGAAAATTGGATCTATTCATCGATCAAGAGGGAATTGTAAGAGTAGGAGGTAGACTTTCCAAGCTCAACACCCCGCGTTGTTACCTAAACATGAACATATTACTCATCTTTTAATTGACTACTATCACCGCCTGCATTGTCATACTGGCGCCAATGTTTTAAGTTCTTTATTGCACCAGAAATATTGGATCTTATCCCCAAGGAAAGTAATTAGACAAAGAGTTCATGCGTGTAATTCATGTTTTAAAAATTCACCGTCGCATCTTAATACTAAAATGGCCGATCTGCCGTCTTACCGTGTGAAAGAAACCAAAGCATTTGTTCATACGGGCGTTGACTACGCCGGTCCTATAAACATAACTTTGTGTAGGCGGCGAGGACAAAGAAGTCAGAACGCTTATAACGGGTGATTTTTTAAGAGCTTGAGAACTTTTTTAAACAATAAAACGCATAAAATTTGCAAAATCTCATCGGTTCTTTATTTTAAACGCTAGATTGGTACATGACATTTACTTTTTGAAGATAATTTCATTTAAATGTTGACCGCGGCTGCGTCTTAGGTGGTCCATTCGGAAAGTCCAATTTTGGGCAACTTTTTCGAGCATTTCGGCCGGAATAGCCCGAATTTCTTCGGAAATGTTGTCTTCCAAAGCTGGAATAGTTACTGGCTTATTTCTGTAGACTTTAGACTTGACGTAGCCCCACAAAAAATAGTCTAAAGGCGTCAAATCGCATGATCTTGGTGGCCAACTTACCGGTCCATTTCTTGAGATGAATTGTTCTCCGAAGTTTTCCCTCAAAATGGCCATAGAATCGCGAGCTGTGTGGCATGTAGCGCCATCTTGTTGAAACCACATGTCAACCAAGTTCAGTTCTTCCATTTTTGGCAACAAAAAGTTTGTTAGCATCGAACGATAGCGATCGCCATTCACTGTAACGTTGCGTCCAACAGCATCTTTGAAAAAATACGGTCCAATGATTCCACCAGCGTACAAACCACACCAAACAGTGCATTTTTCGGGATGCATGGGCAGTTCTTGAACGGCTTCTGGTTGCTCTTCACTCCAAATGCGGCAATTTTGCTTATTTACGCAGCCATTCAACCAGAAATGAGCCTCATCGCTGAACAAAATTTGTCGATAAAAAAGCGGATTTTCTGCCAACTTTTCTAGGGCCCATTCACTGAAAATTCGACGTTGTGGCAGATCGTTCGGCTTCAGTTCTTGCAGGAGCTGTATTTTATACGGTTTTACACCAAGATCTTTGCGTAAAATCTTCCATGTGGTCGAATAACACAAACCCAATTGCTGCGAACGGCGACGAATAGACATTTCACGGTCTTCAGCAACACTCTCAGAAACAGACGCAATATTCTCTTCTGTACGCACTGTACGCATTCGTGTGGTTGGTTTAATGTCCAATAAAGTAAACTGAGTGCGAAACTTGGTCACAATCGCATTAATTGTTTGCTCACTTGGTCGATTATGTAGACCATAAATCGGGCGTAAAGCGCGAAACACATTTCGAACCGAACACTGATTTTGGTAATAAAATTCAATGATTTGCAAGCGTTGCTCGTTAGTAAGTCTATTCATGATGAAATGTCAAAGCATACTGAGCAAATAATAATAAATGAAAATCATAACCTCAAAAAATCTGAGCAAATACTAATGCATGAAAATCCTAACCTCAAAAAAATCACCCATTATTTGCTTGTTTATCTGCTTAGTCACTAAAGCAGTTCACATCGAACTAGCTTCCGATCTGTCATCTGAAGCTTTCATTTCCGCGTTTAAACGCTTTATTTCTAGGCGTGGTCCTGTTTCCCATATTTATTCTGATAATGGGACGAATTTTGTGGGTGCTAAGTCTCAGATAAACGAATTGCTTACTGATCTTCGCATCGAGTGGCATAAGATCCCGCCTCGTGCTCCTCATTTTGGCGGAGCATGGGAATCCAATATTAAAAGCTTGAAGCTTCATCTATACCGCGCTATTGGATAACAGTTACTTACTTATGAAGAACTGTTAACTGTGTTGACGCAAGTCGAAACCATTTTGAACTCTAGACCGCTTTGTATTTTATCAGAGGACCCGCGTCCCGAGCCTCTTACTCCCGCGCATTTCATAATGGCTTCTCCTTTGACATACCTACCTACCGCGCCTGTCTCTGAGGAAACTAAAAATCTACGCTATAGGAAAGAATTTCTAGACCAGATGGTGCGTAGTTACTGAAAGAGATGGCGTTTAGAATATCTTAATACATTACAAGTGAGGCAGAAGTGGCTTACTGATACTGATAACGTTAAATCAGGTACGGTTGTATTGATACATCAAGATGATGTTCCCCCGCTTCGATGGCCTTTGGGCATTATACAAGAGGTTTATCCGGGTAAGGATGGTAGAGTGCGCGTTGCATTGGTTAGAACTGCATCTGGCACGTTCAAACGACCTATTGTTGAGTCCATTGCCTTCGCAATAACGTACATTATGTTAATGTTAAGTTTAGGTAGGTAATTACTGGAAATAAGTGTCCTATATTATGTTAATAATTTATCTTTCCTTATTAAACGCTTTCTTTTGATAATACTACGTATCATCAAGGCCGGAAGGATGTTGGCGCCACTTTCTTTATTTTTACTTTCATAACCGACCGTTGGAAAAAGATCAGTCTACGATCAAGCCGCTGCTAGCACGTAAAAATCGCATGTAACGAAATGCTTTTATAATTACATTTAATGTATTGTCATTAAATGTAATTATAAAAGCATTTCGTTACAGTGCTGCAGTGTTGTAAATTTTGTATAAAGTAACATGGACTTAACAAAGTTTATAATGGGACTCCGTGCCTTAATTATAATGCCATATTTTCAAGGTCCCGTTTTTTAAAATAAATAAAATAACAATGATAACAACTAGAGATGATCCGAGTACTCGGTTACCATTTGGTAACTGACCGACCGGATGACCGGATGGCGCAATTGGTAGTGACCCTGCCTCTTACGCCAAAGGTCGTGGGTTCGATCCCCACCCTGGACAAACATTCGTGCGATGAACACTTGTGTTTGTTCGGTGTCTGGGTGTAATATATGTATTTAAGTATATATTTGTGTTCCTCTGTTGTCTGATATCTGTAACACAAGTGCTTAAGCTACTTAGTACGGAATCAGGTCAACGTATGAGATGTTGTGAGAATTATATTATATATTTGGTAGGTACTCGGTGACTCGGCAGTTTATTTGATACTCGGCTCCAATGACGAGTAACCCGGTCTAAATACAATTATCATATTGAAAATTATATAAAAATGATACAGGCTGGTTTACATAATATGTTCCCCTCCTCATCTTAGCTCCATATGACAGGGGAACCAGACAAACTGGATCTCGGTTATGTACACATACTTTTTAAAGAATTGCTACCTACTACGTTGCAATTGCAATGATCACGGTATAACTATGACGCTTTCAGCAGAGCAAAAATATCGGAAACTCACTAAGATTTAATCTAAGGAAACTTACAAATAAGGTAACATACATGGTAGCAGTTCAGTAAAAAATACTTATAACTGAAAACAGAAGAAGTTTTTGTGTCCCACACTGAAACGAGTAACTCCGCCGGTGCGCCGAGAATTCGGTTTGAGGAACTTTGAACCGAGTAAACAAACTTGCGACCCTTGCCATTGCGTCTCGACCGGCGCGTAAGAACTCTCCATCCATTTCAGTTGGAATCCAAGTATGCACCCCAGGATTTTTTAAATCTATGTGGATGTAGGAAGTAGTATGTAGGAAGCCTGCACGTCTCGGACAGTTTCTCAGAATTGAGGATATCTATTCCGAACGTGTAACCGTGATTAAGTTGGTCTGGTTGCCCTGTCTAAGGGTTGCGAAGGTGAGGCGGGAGTCGCTTAATTGTAATGGGGGCTATCGCGTGCGAAAACTCCCCAAGATGGCGTACTATACGACTGAGGTCGACGGTGGGCGGTACGTGCGGCGTCCTCGGAGCACAAACCATTGTACAAGCAGTAGAACTCACATAGGGAGGCAAAATCTCTCCTAAAACTTAAGGGTTCAATACCGCATGTGAGTTTGGGATCATCGATTATTATATACCTATTGTAACCCCCGACGCAAAAACGACGGTATGTTATAAGTTTGACGTGTCTGTGTTTTTGTGTGTCTGTGTGTCTGTCTATGGCATCGTAGCTCCCGAATAAATGAACCAATTTTGATTTTGATTTTTTTTTGTTTGAAAGATGAATAAGGAAGGTGTTCTTAGCTATGTTGGATAAACATCGATCAAAGATAGCCGCCGTCACAAAGATTTGGATTGTATGTTTTAAAACAACACCCACAATATGGGTATCATATAAAAGGGCTTGAGTAGCAGAATATATTAATTGTAAAAATTTCAAATCCAAGATGGCCGCCGTCAGAAAATGACGAATAACCTATTTGTTGTTCCAACAACACTCTGTGAGTGTTGTGTGGCGATCTGGCCGCAAAATAAAAAAAAAAAGAGAAAAATAAGGTACATGGTAGAAATCTCGTTAATAAATATTCTAATGTTAGTGACCATGAAAGTTTAAAACCTAACGCACTGATTTAGGTGCGTCGTCCATTGGAGTTACCGCTACCATTTCGCCGTGGAAAGTGAAATCAAAAAACAGATGACACGCTTCGATTGTTTGTTTTTTTTTTCTTGTTGATGGGTTTGCTCTGGGCTTCCCACTGAACACTAGAGTTGAGAAGAAGCCTAGAATGAAGCGAGCTTACCCAGAAGTAGCTTATGCAGTCTGGGTATAAAAATATCGAATGATGAGAAGAGATGAGACAGCGGTTACAAAGGAACGTTATTAAGTATAACGACGTGTAGGTACTGGACAGTGGACGTTTAA
This sequence comes from Marasmia exigua, assembly GCA_019059595.1. NCBI lineage: Eukaryota > Metazoa > Arthropoda > Insecta > Lepidoptera > Crambidae > Marasmia > Marasmia exigua. Next base: position 5,688,781 of record CM032481.1, on the reverse strand, counting down.
AGTAATTAGTTTTTATTACTTTTTATTTTAAAGAGTCTGAAAATGGCTTCTAGTGGTAGTTACGGTACGTAAATAGCTTGTTTTGTACAGCTGAGGCTACCGGAGGCCCAATCCTAGGGAATAGGGATTTAAAGGTTTGCAGTACACTTGTGACTCCACTGGTGTCACGGGTGTCCATGTTTTTGTATAATATTATCCTGTTAATTAACTCTTTAAAACAGATATTATCTACAGAAAATTATTTTGAAATTTAAAAAGTTAGATAGATAGATAGATATTATTTATTGCACAAAAAGAAAATACAAGCATGATACAGGAACAATAGACAGTACAATAAGTTATGATAGATATGTATTTTATTTTTATTTATTACAAAAATCCACAGCTCTTATTGCTTATTATACAAAATTTCTAATATACTTATCTTATAGCTAATAACGAACTTTAATTATGTTTCTAAAATAAAAAGAAAATCAACAAAGAGACGACGAGACATAAGTGACAATATTAATGCACAAAGAAATTTTAACTTTTGCGTTGCATTAAACAAATAATTAATGTACACGGGACCAAACGCACATCCAGTCCGCTTGTGACCACGACCGTTGTAACGCGGTCGAAACGTCAAGCTGTGAGTGTAAGCTACTACGAGTATGTACTTACATATAAAAATAACCGCGTTTTGTACCCGTATCTAATAAATACTTACTTCAAATTTGAAAATATTTGTGGTAGACAGAATCCATTGTTGCCGCTATGCATGCTTAGCGGCACAGCGGCGTAGGTTAGCGGCGCTAACTCACGCTATACATATACGCCACTCAACGGACAGTAGGCCTAACCTTCGCCCGCCACACGGTTTGAAGCGACGTCGCGTAAGAGACTATAAAATAAAATTATCGTCAGGACATCGCGGTACACGTACTCGAGGCGAATCGCGGGCATCTCGCGAGCGCTTTTCGAATTCAGAACAATAAAAATATAGTACAAAATATTTTTAATTGAAAAATAATTCGATTTATTGGATTCACGATACAATGATTGTGTTTCTAAAAAAAGTTTTGATTTTGTGTGTTGTTCTGGTTGTGTGCAACGCTCAATTACTGAGGAAAGAAGCTTATGCAACAGTGGTGAGTGAAAACTTTAAAAGCTTTTTGGCGGACGGTACTGCGTTCGAATCCTGGTCATATTAATTTAGGTAGGTATACTACTATTATTGGGATTAAATGTTATTTCTGATTGACATGTTAATACGAAAAAAAATACTGGGGTCAACATGACGTGGTACTTTGGAAGTTACATCCAGAATTAGATTTGGGGGAGAGGTTCGGAGGGGGAGGGGAGAGAGTTTGATATAAAGGAATTGTTGGGGTTACTAAACATGACAATAACGAATTTGTTAAACATAACAAATTCGCTAAAAATAACCAATTCGTTGAAAACAACACATAATAATATTATGTTAAAAATAACAATTGTGTTAAAATAACCAATTTGTTGAAAATAATAAACGATAAAAATAACAGATGTGTTACTAATAACAAAAAATAACAACAATTGTTACAAATAACAACTTTGTTAAAAATAACTTATCTTTCTTTCAAATTTGTTATAAACTGTGTATTTGTTATGTACTGTGTTATAAATAGTAATTTTATTTTAACATGTTAATTTAATGGTTAGAGCTTTTAACGCCTACCACTACACCATTTCGGAGCGTGGGTAGTTAAATCTCAGTGGAGAAGTGTGTCTTCTAAATCTAGTGCTAAGTAGATTTGAAAAATCCAGAGTTTTTGTTTTTTTTTATGATATAGGTGGCAGACGAGCAGACGGATCACCTGATGGTAAGCGATTGCCGCCGCCCATGGACTCCCGCAACACCAGTGGAGTCACAAATGCGCTGCCAACCTTTAAACTCTGCGGTGGGCCTTACTCACGCAGCGAAATACAGCACAGTGCTGCTTCACGCCGGTTTTCTGTGAGACCGTGTAACCGTGTATGTGTGACACTCCGGTCTAGCCGTCCCATTCATGCCGAAGCGTGGCTCTCCCACGGTCTCCCACGATTTCGATTCGAACTTACGACCTCCCCTTTAGAAGGCGCACTTATCCACTGGAATTTACCTACCATCGCTCCGAAATTGTTGTAATATCTACAGGGTGTATCGGTAAACATTTACATCCCTTTAACAACGTGTTCTGCCAAGCATTCTAAACAACACTTCTATGACTTTTGAAAATTCACGTAAAAATATTACAACTTTTCATACAAAGTCGGTCACGTGGCGTTGGCCGTGTGGTCCCGGCAGAGTAGAATAGGCCACCCTCACTCTTACTGAGGTGTCGTAAAAGGCGACTAAGGTAACGCTGCTGGCATGATCATCAGCACCAAGAGAAGGAAAACTCTGCATTTATATCAAAACCCTCGCCAACCCGTCTGCCAAGCGTGGTGAGTATGGCAATTACCCCTCATGTGATTGAGGGAGGCCCGTGCCCCAGCAGTGGGGACTTAAATGGGCTGACGATGACGGTCACGTGACTTGGTCATTTTGTATGGGGAGTCGAAATTTACGACGAATTTCCAAAAGTCATAGAACAAACGTTCAGAATTTTTGATAGAACTCGTGTTGGATATAAATGTTAACCGATACACCCTGTATATATACTAAACGCAAAAACTGGAGCGATGGTAGCTAAGTGATTCAGAAAGCGCCTTCCACACGGGGGGACCGGGTTCGAATCCGAGCTAGCAACTCTGACTTTTTCAATTCTATGTGCCTCAATCACGCAGTGAAACACAGCACAGTGTGCTTCACGCCGGTTTTTCTGTGAGGCCGTGGCATCACTCCGATCGATCCGACCTATTCATGCCGATAATATTTCGCAACATCACAAACCTTGATCTGACTCCGAATACATGTTAGCTCAAGCACTGTGTCACGGATATCAAAACCAATACTTTTCTTTAGTAAATACATATTTTTATAAGTACCTAGATATTTATGCTAGGTTTAAACACTAAGATTGTTGATGCAGACTAAACCTAGGTAAGTACCTACCTACATTATTATTATTTGATAGAAATGGGGTGAGCCCTGCGTCTCATAGCCACTGCGACCAATAGATGATCTATTGTGGCAGCCCCGTAACCTATTACAGCACCTCATGCAGCCCCAGTTCCAGGATAAACCCGAGAATGGAGCTGATGGGGGAGCTCTTGATCTCGTCAGCCGAGATCATGTGTGCTCCCAGGTGCCGGCTTCTGCAGCGGTGCAGCGCCATGCACTCGCCGAGGACGTGGATAATCGTTTCCTCGTCCTCGCGACAGAACCTGCAGATTTTGGTATCTGTAAGGCCCATGTTGTGCAGGTGCTTGTTTAATTTGCAGTGCCCTGTGAGGGTCCGAGTGAGTGCCCTAACATGTCCTCTACTCAGTTTTGTTATCTCTACAGCTCGTCTCTGATCGAACGCCTGTATCAACGCCTTAGACTGTTCTAGTCGAGGTAGTCTTTTCCAATATTCAGTGCTTTGCTTATGCTCCCACTCTTTTAACTCGAACCTGACCATGCAGGCTGGAACGCCACTTATTGGTTCCGGTCCGAGTAGTGGGCTCTCTGCCCCGGCCTTTGCTAGCACGTCAGCGACCTCGTTGCCTCTGATATTACAGTGTCCCGGTACCCAAATCAGATTTACGATGTTGGCATTGCCAAGCTGGTTTAGGAGCAGGACACACTCGCTAGTGAGTTTGGAGTCAAGTTCACAGGATGTTAACGCCTTGAGGGCAGCTTGACTATCTGAGAAGATGAATATCTTCTTATTCTGGAGATTCATTGTAGACTCTCTTGGACACAGCCAATTATTGCGAAGACTTCCGCTTGGTACACCGTGGTATAGCGACCCAGGTTGGCGAATTTGCGTATTCCGCAGCGATCATTACAAAATCCCGCCCCGGATATGCCCTGCTTCCTGGAGCCATCCGTATACCAAACGATGTCATTCTGCTTAACATTTCCGGGAGTTCCAGCCTCCCAGTCTTGTCTACTCGGTAACAAGACTGTAAACCGCTTATCGAAGCGGTGTTCACGGACCATGGAGTCAGAGGGCATATCCATGACCGGACTTTTCATTAGTTCGTTGTAGAGGTTTCTCATGACCCTAGATTGCCATCTCGTCCTCCCTCTGATTTTCGCTCTCGTGATAGCCATCCTCGCTTCCATCTGCACGTGAATGTGCAGAGGTGGAATGTTCAGGAGGGCATCCAGTGCTGCAGAGGGAGAGGACGAAAGCGCGCCGGTGGCTATAAGGCAGGCTGTTCTTTGAACTTTGCTGAGGTTCTCTACGCAGTTAAGTTGGTGCGTCTTCTTATACCACACACAGCAGCCATAAGTGACGATCGGCCTCACTATGGTTTTATAAATCCAGAGTGCGGCCATGGGCCGTAGCCCCCATTTTAGCCCCACCAACCTACTGCTTGCCCCCATCGCAATTTTTGCCTTTCTAGTGATGTAGTCGAGATGCTTGTTCCATGTTAGTTTTTGGTCTAAAAAGACTCCGAGATATTTGACCTCGTTGGACAAGCATAGCTTCGTACCAAGAAGTGTTGGGGCGTGGAGCGCTTCTAGTTTCCTTCTTTTGGTAAACGGGATTAAGACCGTCTTACGTGCATTGACTGTTAGCACGTGTCTCGTGCACCAGTTTTCTACTATTCGTAGGGCCCTTTGCATAAGATTGGAAATGGTGCTAGGGCATTTTCCTATGACCATTATTACTATGTCATCTGCGTAACCCTGAGTCAGAAATCTGGCTTCATTGAGCTCGCAGATGAGACTGTCAACAACCAATGACCATTGAAGGGGTGATAGGACTCCGCCCTGTGGACATCCTCTGGTCACTCTATAATGAAGGGTTTTGTTCATCAACGTTGTTGTTGCAGTCCGATTTTGTAGCATGGATCCCATCCATCTGGTGGTGGTGTCGTCGATTCCACGATTCACCATGCTACGTGTTATAACATCGAAGTTGGTGTTGTCAAACGCCCCTTCGATATCGAGAAAGGCACAGAGTGCAATTTCTTTGTCTTCTATGGCTTTCTCAATTCTGTCCACCAGGTCAATAAGTGCCGTTTCCGTGGACTTGCCTGTTTGGTAGGCATGTTGTCTTGCACTCAGGGGTTTTTCAACGAGGTATGTTGCCCTGATGTGACTGTTCAACACCTTTTCCATCGTTTTTAATAGGAATGAGGTGAGACTTATCGGTCTGTAGGACTTGGGCTGCGATTTGTCTTTGTCCCCTCCTTTGGGAATGTAAGTGACCTTCGCCCGAGTCCACGCTGATGGCAGATAACTCCAAGCAAAGCTTGCACGGTATAGTTTTATCAGCGTAGAGATGATGATATCTTCGCCCCGCTGCAACAAAGCCGGGAAGATACCATCGACCCCACCAGATTTATAAGGCTTGAAACTCCTAATTGCCCAACTTATCTGCTGGGGACGAAAAATAACGAAGCTCTCCTCCAGTCTTCATTCCTCGGTCTCCTTTCCGGAGACTTACTGACCTGGAGTTCTCTTTCGTTATTAATGTACACGGATTCCGGAAAGTGCGTTTGAGCAAGCAGTCTCAGTGTTTCCTCCGGAGATTCTGTGAAAGATCCATCCGCTTTCCTTAGCAGGCCTAATGGGGATTCGGTGTCGTGGATAGTATTTATGGTCCTGGCAGGCTTGGCAGTGTCTTTGATGGACCCGCAGAATTTTTTTGCCAGATCTTTCTTTTGCTTTCCTGATCTCCCTAATTGAAACGTGTTAACGCCGTTCCTGTAAGCATCCGCAGTTCTTGTCTTTTTTTGCCTTGTTAAATAAGGCACGGGCCTTTGCCCTCAGGATGCTCCATGGGTTTTTTGTTTTCCACCAAGGCGCGTTCCTGTTGCTCTTAGTGGTCTTAGAGGACAATTTTCTAGATACGCATTCTTAGGCTTTTGCCTAAGTCCCTCTGCTGCGTCTTCCTTGGATCCACAGTTTTGAGTCTTTAAAATCTCCAAGTATAACCTAAGGGAGTTCCTAAAGCCTCCCATTCTGTTCCCTTGGGGTTCACGGTAGGTGTTCGGTTCCTTTTGTTCCGAGCATAATTATGTCGTACCTAATGTGGGTGTGTCGGACATGGACGGCTCATCTGAGACGTGCCAATTGGTCACTCGGTGTGCGAGATTACCTGAACACCAAGTTATGTCTAGTACTTCCTGCCTAGAACGTGTGGTAAAGGTTGGTTTGCTACCCACGTTAAGAACAAATTGATTATTAGTGAGCAAGTAGTCAAACAGTAACTCACCTCTGGCGTTCGTGTTGGAGCTGCCCCATGATGTGTGGTGGGAGTTGCAGTCGCTACCCACCAGCAGCTGGGTTTCTCTCTCCAGACAGTATTCCATTACCGGCGTCACCTTGTTCACCGGATCCTGGTCCTCACCGGGAAGGTACATGGAGCTGACTATGAATGTCTCCCCACCTTTCCCCCCGGGTAGGTCTATATACGCTGCAACAGCATCATCTGTACACAGAGAAGGGATCGGGAGGTAATTTATGCCTCTCTTGAAGAGCATGCATGCTCTTGGCCTCACTCCGCAGGTGTTACTTAATATCTTACCTGCCGAGTTTAGCCCCATTACTGTGGTTTTATTCACCCACGGTTCTTGGATCAAGGCGATGTCCAGGTCCCCAGAGAGGAATCTTTGGCAAAGGGCAGCTGAGGCTGCCTTTGAGTGCTGGAGGTTTACTTGTATCACCTTAATCATTATGTTGTTGGGTTTGGGGATTGGGAAGGGAAGGGTTGGGAGAAAGTTTCTAAATTAGGAGGGAAGGGATAGGAGGATATTTGTGTAGGTGGGTTGTGTCTGTTTCTTACGGGGAAGGGGGGGGGGGGGGGGGGGGGATTAATTGTTTTTGTTGAGCAGGTTGCTTGCGGCTTTCCTGCTGGAGTGCTCCTGTGCTAGGGTCGGCAGATTTACCGGCCTTCGCACAGCGCCTCTCTTGCCGCGTCCCCCCTGCTGGTCGTGTTCGACCACCACGACCACGACCTCTGCTGTCTAGGGCAGATGGTTGGCAGGTAGTGGTGCTCCTGCCTCTCGATGGTCCTGCAACACGACTGTTGCCCCTCGAGACTCCATACGTCCCCCGGACGGGGGTGGAGGTGTGTTGCTGCTGGAGTCGGCTCCAGTTGCTCCTCCTGAGGGTTCCGTACCCGAGACCAAGTTGGAGGTACTTGGACGCGCCTCGACGCTTGCCCCCTCCTTCTTGTCCCCGGATACTTTGCCCCCTTTGACCCTTATGTGTATGAGGCCAAAGTCAAGGTAGAGGCGCCCCTCGCGCTGAAGAATAGTCTCCAAGGCCGCCTCGTCGAAGGAAAAGGTCACTGTTTGACCTTTTGCTTCGGGCTTCCGGTTGACTACCCTCCAACTCGAGAGGTCTAACCCTTTATTTTGTTTTGCCAACCTCCGCAGGATGGTATCTGCGTCGTGCTTGGCTTCCTGTATCCAGGCCGTGCCATACCTGGGCTTGGGCATATCCTCTTCGTTTACAACGGAGAGGTTAGCTCCATCCCAGGGTTTAATGTTGGGCAGTTTGCGGATGAGCCACTCCTTCGAGTTCTCATCTGCGCACGCCAAAAGGATGCCACCCGAGCGCGGTTTGCATCCAATAAAGCTGGGGCCGTCACCGTCATCTGAGGTGTCGATGCACTTCAAGATAGCACCTTGAAGTATTTCGACCCTCTCCTGGTCCATTTTTCCCAGGGCGTCTTTGATGCCACACGTGACGGACCCAGCAACCTCCTTAAAGGTAGGCTTCGAGGTGGAAGGCTCGCCAAGCTTCGGTGCCTTGGTAGGATTGCCTTGATTTGAGGTTGACGAGGTATTGAGAGGGCGCTTAGTCGCCCGCTCCCTCGTTTCCCCCTCCTCTTGGGTCCTCTGCTTAGCCTTCTCACTCATGCGCAGTTCTAGCGCCTGCTCGAAGGTCATACCCTTCGCTACGAGCCGATAGATTTGCTTCCTATCAGCTCCAGAGAGCTTAACCCTGGGTTTACTCTCTGGCCCCTTGGTCGACGAGTCCCTTTGGTGCGTTGCACCCAGAGGGGTCGACTCCGCGTTAGAAGTACCCGGTCCATCAGTCCCAGGTGCTTCGGCAGTGATAGTATGCTCCTCAGTATCGCTACCAAAGAGCATAGCCTCAGAGGTACCTGGTACCTCTTCGGTAGAATTTAGATGGTCGTCTATAATGTCAAGAATATCCATATAGTTCCCACGAGAAGCTAGGGAAGTAAAGGTCCACCCCTGCAGAGCCCCGCTTGCAGGGGTAAGGCTAAATAGACCTCGATTTCGCCTGGTTTCGAGGCCCCTCCGTTCTCGACCGAACATCCCTTCGGCCATGCATCTATCGGCACGGGTCGGATGACACCTTAGATTGGGGTTTTTTAGAGTCGAGGGTAACTCCTCCAGGACATGAGGGGAAGGATAAGGTGAGTTAGGGTGGTTCGAGGATGAGGTGGGGAGCATGGGTTTGAGGTTGTCAGGAATGCTCCTAGCCTGGGATTGGGTTTTGGAGCAGCCATCTATTGTCCGGGGTCAACGTGACACCCTCTCCCGTCCTCAAGCAAAGAGGTGGGTATGGGGGAGGGCGAGCTATCCGCAACCTGCTCACCCGCTCGGTCGCATCAGATGACAACTGCGCATGTCGCATACACTGTCAATGGTCACTGGTCCCATAGAAAGTGCATGCACAAACCGAGTACCTACCTACATACATAGGTACTAGAATTCTAGCTGTTATCGAATAATTAATGGTTTTACTTATTAACTTATCAGTAATCGTTTCTAATGATTCTCGCTAGGGGTCAATTGATTAAGCGACTAAAATCAGAACATTTTCCCTTCCATTAGAGAAGTCATTTCTTTTCCTTCAATGTTAGTTAGATACATTTTCCTTAAGGCGACGGGTAGCCCTAACTAGCGACACCATTCGTTTTTAATTGTTAACTACTAAACCGGATCTATTTTAAACAATTTCGGGATTACAACCTCTCGGCAAACACTTATACTATTTATTAAATAACCATGCACAAATATTGGGTATGTTATTGTACGCGAAAAATGGATTACCGCCAAAAGCGGCCACTTTTAGCATGAATCAATTTTTCGCGTACAAAATGTTGGGTCCGCATTTGTGCATGGTTATTTAGTAAATAGTATAAGTGTTTGCCGACAGGTTGTAACCCCGATATTGTTTAAAATAACGATTAAAAATTGATTGGCGTCGCTAGTGTGCCCTACCCGTCACCTTTACAGAAAAACTCAGGTTACAATTATTTTTAACCTGAGTTTAACCGACCCGGGACCCCAAGCGCAGCCGCCGCTTTAAAGTGCCACCCACTGCGCCAACTAGGCAGTCTTACCTATCTATTTATGTAATCTTAAATATTTTTTTATTTGCATTTACGTGATTGATGGCAGACGGATCTCCTATGGGGATTGCTTGCCCATTTGTCATACGCAACAGTAGTAAAGCAACGAAAACATTATGTTTTTGTTCTTTTGATTACCTATTTAAGTAATTCGATTTTATTAACAACAAACACATGACATTGGCGGAATCATTGCGTCGCTGAACATGTGATTGAGTCCACAAAGAAAAAATAATTAACAACATGCCTTTAAGGTGACCTTAATTGTGCTACTATACCTAAGATTATTTTAATCATTGAAAAAGGAATTTTAAGAAGGAGATATGGTCTATTTTCATTGACGATGTATCGGTAAACGTTTTTACCTTTGATTGATACTGCCCAATCAAAGGTTGTAACATCCCCTTATTTATAATGGACAACATTTTATATTTCTAACATGTCCATATTGTTTTTTTATATGAAAATAGACATAAAATGAACAGACCCTAATTTTTTCTTTTTAAAAAATTTGGCCATTTTCGTGCATAAAATAATTATTGAAATTCTTTATATTCTAAATAGACGTAAGCGCCAAATGACGTCATCGGACGGCTGAATACAGCGATATTCCTTTGCTTATCATTGTTTTAATAAAAAAGGTACTACTGTCAAAGGTAAATAATACCAATGACTAAGAAATTAAACAAGTTGTCTTTTTTTTTACAGGTGCATGTCATGGGTGTGGCATTTTTTTTTAATTCTAATGAAATTCCACGGACACTGGTTCCGTGCCTTTATTGTGCTCGTTTTTTAAGTGTTACAAATTATTTTTGAAATTTGCTCCGCGATAAAATTAAACTAAATTAAATTACAATAACAATCTTAAGTTTAGGTAGTCATGCATGGTTAATGTTAGTAAGATGTATAAAATGTACTTACATTTTTTTTTGGGGTAGTGATTTTGTTTGGTCTGTTGTAGTGTAGGGGAAAAAGATTTTGGCATTTCGGAGAGTGTTTGTCATTTCGTAAATTGGAGAGGGTTTGGCATTTCTTAAATTTAAAACTATAATGTGCTAAGCAAAGAAATATTTTACATTATGCCGTCCGATGACTTCATCTTAGGTTTTTTACTTTTTAATTTTTTTCTCAGTAAATAAGCAATATAAAAAATAAATAAATATATATTTCAGCAGCGGAAAAGTAAATAAAGATTTGGTATTTTTTGTTTCATAGCTTAGCAATTTTGAAATGTTGTCCATTGGTAGACCAGGATTTACATTACTTATATATATTTACAGACAGTTTAACCACAGTCATTCTGATCAATATTAGATTATTTTTCGAAATTGTGTCGCAATTTAAATACCTTGGACATATAGTGACCGCTGGACTCAGGGATCATGCTGACATCGAAAGGGAGCGTAGGGCGCTGTCACGAAGAGCGAACATGGTGGCTCGTAGGTTTGCGCGGTGCTCAGACGAGGTAAAAATTACATTAGAATTTAGAGCTTACTGCACTTCTCTCTACACCTGTGCACTGTGGGTCGAATTCTCGCAGAAAGTGTACAGCTCCCTTCGTGTCCAATTTAATAACGCTTTCAGAGCTGTGATGGGGCTAGCCCGCCGCTGTAGCGCCTCGGGCATGTTTGCGGCGGCGCGCACGGACTGCTTTCACGCCACCATGCGCAAGAGGCGCGCGTCGCTGGTGCGCAGGGTCTGGGGCAGCTCCAATGCAGTCCTTAGGATGATCGCGGACAGGATCGATTGCCCCTTTATCCGTGGCTGCTGTAGCGGGCACGTCCCCGTCGCCACGGTTACGGGAAGGGCAGCAATTTATTGATCAATTGTGTAGGTGTTAGTGTTATTTGAATTTTTTTTTCTCATATGATATTATTTGATTTTTATTTTTTTTTAAATGTGATTTCAATCTAATTTTATTTATATTATTTGTTTCCAGATTTAATTAATCAATTGTAATAATAATAATGTTTTCACTTGACATAATTTTTCACTATTTAATTTAATTTTATTGTATTGATATGGGTTATATTATTACCTGCAATAAACGATTTTTATTTTATTTATTTATTTAATCTCTTTTTCTAGCTAATCATAGTACACGTGATTTTCCTTGATATTGCATTTCAGTTGTAGTTAAGATTGAATGAACTAGGCTCGCGCAAAGCTGTTAACTACCTTACACTAAAAAGACTGAGCTGTTTAAGGTGACGGGTAGGGCACACTAGCGATTGTTATTTTTAGCTAATAAACTGGATCTATTTTAAACAATTTCGGGGTTACAACCGGCAAACACTTATACTATTTATTAAAAAACCATGCACAAATGTTGACTCCAACGCGTACGCGAAAAATTGATTCACGCCAAAAGCGGCTATTGGCGTGAATAAATTTTTCGCGTACGCGTTGGACCCAAAATTTTTGCATGGTTATTATAGTATAAATGATTTTAGTATAATATTATTTATGGTTATTTAATAAATAGTATAAGTGTTTTTGGTGTAGTTTAAAAAATATCCGGTTTAGTAGCTAAAAATTATAATCGATTGGCGTCGCTAGTGTGCCCTATCCGTCACCTTAAATCTGTGTTCAATACCGATTGAGGAAATTTGACAGCTTTTTGCCAACCTATTATGTGGCTGTACTGTACTTTTGAAATCGCTGAATAGCTCTTATTGTGATTAAATTACCTGCTCACTCTGGAGCTAAACAAATCTTGTCAACTTTTAAAAAAAATCTAGTCCTGAGACAATATCTGATAGTTGCGTGTAGATAAACATAGCTATGGGAGCCATACAAAATACTAAGGTAATTGGGCTTAATATAGAAAACTATTTAAAGTTCTTATCTACTTGGTAGTACTTAAGTGTTGTAATGATACGTTAATGAATCAAAGATCAGCGGCTGATAACTAGAGTTTAATTGAGAAGTTTTTATGTCGTGAACTCGTGACGAAGCAGGCGATTGCATCGTTAGCTATGCCTACACACATACACATCAACACGGTCTAGGAATGCATTATTTTCATACAATTAATAAATGCTTCGGCATTCGGCATGAACGACCCGGCTCGACCAGAGTGATACCACGGCCTCACGGGAATCCGGCGTGAAGCAGCACTGTGCTGTGTTTCGTTGCGTGAGTGAAGGTACTGGAGGCCCAATCCGGCGAAAAGGGGGTTTAAAGGTTGGCAGCGCACTTATGACTCCACCGGTGTCGTGGGTGTCGCTTCTCATCAGGTGATCCGTCTGCTCGTCTTTCACCAATCACATAAAAAAAATGTTTGGAGCCTAAGAATTAATTATACCAACATGGGTTTCTTCATTGAACACAAGTTTCTATTTGTGCACTTGTAAAATAGCTTACTTTATTACCTTATTAAAAATGATTTCTGCACACTTAAGGTTACCGCTAGACTCAAAACTTTTTTTGAGTCTAGCGGTAACCTTGAGTGTTGAGGTTTTTAAGGGGTCGGCAACGCGTATGCAGGTTCTCTGGAGTTGCTGACGTCCATAGCCTGCGGTAATCGCTTACTATCAGGCGAGCCGCACGCTTGTTTGCCACCGATGTAGTTTAAAAAAAACTTATTCTCCGCGACCTATATCTATTCTTAATAAATTTAGAACAGGTTTCTAATCTTATCTTTCTAATATGGTTTTTGTTTTTAACTGTCTGTATTAATATATTTTTATTTTATTTTTTAAAGTCGGCTTATAATGTTGATAAATTGATTGATAATAATTAAAAAAATATCTGCTTTCCGTGATGCTAATAATTATATTTATGTATTTGATAATGTGTAAGTATGTATGTTTAAAGTCTTCAGATTATTACTTATAATACCTTCCATATATATTATATATATGTATATATATATATATATATTCCATATTTTAAATATTTATTAGTAGTTATTAATATGTATTATGTAATATCATATTTTGCCGCCACAAATTTTCTGCTTCGCCCAATGGTTGACTGGTAGAGAATGCTGTAAAGCATTAAGTCCGCCAATTGTACTTTTTTTTACTTTGTGCAATAAAGAATAAATAAATAAATATTTTATTTTGGTAATTTTTACTATGCATGTGATTCCGAAATAAAGAGATTAGTAAGGTGACGGGTAGAGCACACCAGCGACGACAGTTTCGAAGACCCAGCCTCTCGGAAAACACTTATACTATTTATTTAATACTTACTTAAGTTTTGGGTATCCTTTTGTATTCGAAATTTGAATTACCGCCATAAACGGCCACTTATGGCTTTAATCCAAATTTGGAGTGCAAAACCAGATCAAAAAGTGGTGCACAATTATTAAATAAATAAATAGTATAAATGTTTTAGAGACTCCCGCTCCGAAATTGTTTAAAATAGATCCAGTTTCGTAGCTAACAATTTAAATTGAATGGTGTAGCGACACCAGGCGACAGGATTAACTGGCGGTTTGGGCTACCCGTCGCGCCTTAACCATTATGTATGACTGAAAGGTTGACCGATAAAGAAGGCCTCTTGGCATATTGTCATAAAAAACCGGGAAAATAAAAATAAAGTTTAAAAACTAAATCCCGACTACCAAAAAAACACGCTCTAAAAAGTACGAAACAAGAAAACTCTGCTGAAATCATTATGCCGTATTGCCGTGATCGTCCACGTCGTCGTGTCCACATTGATTTTATTTTATTATTATGATGAATCCTTTTTGCTACAGTAGGTGGCATACGACCACGGCAATACGGCATAATAATTTCAGTTCTCTTGTTTCGTCTTTGAGTATTCGTACTTTTTAGAGCGTATTTTTTTGGTAGTCGGGTTTTAGTTTATAAACTTTATTTTTATGTAACATATTTTTAGTTATGTAAATAAAATTACATATTTTTGAAATGTGCGAAAATAGCTATTTCATTTCTGCTCTTCTAGTTCCTTACTCTAAGTCCCCTAGAGGGCGATGTAGTCAATTTACTTGACGACATAGCCGTCGTAGCCTATAACCAGAAGACAATCAAGACGCTTCTAACGACACCTCATTTGTTCAAATATGATTACTAGTTTAGTATTTATGAGGGAACAGATGAACAACCATACATACAGGTCAAAATCTTAACCCTCCTTTTTGCTTCGCCGTAGTCGGGTAATAATCTCTCAATATTTTTATCATCTGTGAAAAACTATTTCTAATCGCTCTAAAGCGGTATTGATTGAATAGGTTGAATCCCGAACGTGTGACATGTACTTACCCATTTTTTTCCAAAAAGCCTGATTAGACTAGCAACTATATGTACCTGCCTATTAACTTAGTTTTCCTTTACAGCCTCAACTTATAACGGCAGCAGGCTACCCAGTAGAAAAACACCGCACCACCACAGCAGATGGCTACACACTGCAGATCTTCAGGATTCCTGCCGGGAGACGGTCGGCGCGGAGGTTCAACCAACCCATGGCTAAGGGCAAGAAGGCGGTACTCCTGATATCGGGGCTCGGCGGCAGCAGCGGGGACTTCGTCATCATGGGTCCAGAGAAAAGTCTTTGTAAGTTGTTTTGGCAGAAATTTCGAACTGGTTTTACATACTTAGGTATGGTATAGGTATGGCTCTATCGACTTAACCCCAGCGACGCTCTCTCATCGCGGAAGTGGGGAGGAGACATGAGTACGGGTTGAAGAACCTTACTTCACGTCCGTCCCTACGGGAAGGTACGGTGGTAGGCCCCGTAACGTGGGTGTCAGCCGCCCGGGGCGTATACAAATAGCCGTCTTAAATACAACAGACACTGATCATGCTATGGTATTACTACAACTCTCGGGCTGTAGCACAGAATCTAAATGCAGGAAAACAAAAACGGTGACAGACTACGAAAAGGCCCTATGCGATTTGAGAGATAAGAATTTAGGTGAATTATTACTCTGTAACAACCCCGAATTTATAACTGAAAGATTAATTAGTAGTTTAACTGAGTCCCTAAAGGAAAACACTAAAAACGTCCCTATTACTAAAAATAAAAGAGTGATTAAGCCTTGGATAACACCGGGGATGCTAAAATGTATAAGAAACAGGAACAAAATGCAACAAAAATTGCGATGTAATCCGTTTGATGAAATTCTTTCGATCACGTACAGGCGGTACCGCAATTTTTGTAATAAACTTATTAAAAAACTCAAACGTGATTATGAGCGACACTTACTACAGAAATCTAGAAGAAACGCCAAAAGTCTCTGGGATAACATAGCAAAAATTACTCATTTAAAAAAGTGTAAATCTCTCACCACAAAATTGATAAATATCAAAGCTACTGGGTATGAATCAGTCAACTTTGTCAATACGTACTTCAGCAATATAGGGAAAAAACTTGCGGATGCTATTGCAACGACCTGTGCTAATGATGATTTTCACACTCCATCGCAACTCTCTTCGTTTGTGTTGTTTGATCCTGATGAGGACGAAGTCCATACAATCTTAATAAATCATAAGACAAGCAGCGCTCCTGGTCACGATAACATCCCTACACGCTTTCTCAAAATGGCTAAATCTGAATTAATTCCAATACTCACACATCTTGTCAACCTTTGTTTTGGTTGCGGCGCTTTTCCATCTTTGCTTAAGGAATCACTTGTTACGCCAGTCTACAAGGGTGGGGATGAGGAGTATGTCGGCAACTACAGACCTATATCGGTTCTGCCATCAATATCTAAAATACTGGAAAAAATATTAATAAAAGACTCCTTAATTATCTGAATAAATTTAAAATCTTATCTGAAGCACTATGTGGTTTCCGTACTGGTAGGTCTACTGAAGATGCTGTGGCGGCACTTACGTCTGTGGTTGCTGATGCCCTTGACAATAAAACAAAATGTCTGGCCGTGTTTCTAGACCTAAAAAAGGCCTTCGATACGGTGTCTCTCCCCATCCTTGTACCCAAGCTTGAACGCCTTGGAATTAGAGACGCTCCCTTAAAGCTTCTTACAAGCTACATAAGTGGCAGGTCTCAAAGAGTGAAGCTAGGTCAAATAATGGGCGACGTCACTAGTATAGATTGCGGCGTTCCGCAAGGAAGTGTGTTGGGACCGACACTGTTCTTGATTTATATCAACGACCTCTGCAACATGACGATCCCACACGCTAAAGTCTTCTCATACGCGGATGACACCGCCGTTGTTTTTACTGGTGATTCATGGAGTGAGGTAAAAGCACATGCTGAAGACAGTCTACTGAAAGTAGCTAACTGGTTAAATGCTAATCTGCTTACACTTAATACGTCAAAAACGAACTTCATGTGCTTTGCAATTAAAGACAGATATCAACCAGAAACGTTGTTCACTATTTAAATCCACAGTTATGATAGCGCAAATAGGGGTGTTTCTGACGGGAAGTGTGCATGTCCTGTCATAGAGAGAGTTCAAACAACAAAATACCTTGGAGTTATGCTTGATCAGAGACTAAATTGGTATTCTCATATTGATTTAGTCGCTGGTAGGTTGAGGAAGTTGATTTGGATTTTCAAATAATTAAGATACATTGCAAATAAAAAACTACTGAATGATGTTTATGTAGCTTTGGCTCAATCCATTACAATATATTGTATCACACAATAGGGGTGGAGCTCTTAAAACCAAATTCTTAGAGGTCGAGCGTGCTCAGTGAGCTTTACTTAAGGTAATGTATTTTAAAAGAAGAATATTCCCTACTTTTATATTATACAAAACGGCTGACTTGCTTACCGTAAGAAAGCTATACATACTACACAATAATCTAAAACTACACAGATCCCTAGGTTTCCACCCGGTTAAGAGCATAGAAGACGTAAGGATAAGGTAGCGCCTGTTACATCTACACACACGTTTTGCTCAGCACCAATATAAATACTTATCGTCACTAATTTACAATAAAATAAATCATCCAAATATATTCATTAACATCTAGAGAATGTAAAATTAAACTTAGCAGTTGGTTAAAAATCTTAGACTATAATGAAACTGAAAATATCTTAAGTTCGTACCCTGGTTGAGATGGTGATCCATCATACACATACTCTCTCACACACACACACACACGCACGCACACACGCACACACACGCACGCACGCACACACACACACGCACGCACGCACACACGCGCACACACACACACACACACACACACACACACACACACACACACACACGCGCGCGCGCGCACACACACACACACACACACACACACACACACACACACACACACAGATAGATCCTCATGCGCTGTTTATTTGTTGTAACTGATTTTTTGTTAAGGAAGAGTGGCTTCCTCTGACACAGGTGCTAATTTTTTACCTACTAGAGGATGTCAACACCTATATTTTAATGGTTGTTGTTGAAACGAATAAACAATTTTTATTAAAAAAAAAAAGAAAAGATGATTATTAGAATGATAAGGATTCCTGGACATGTTGATCTCTTCGCCTGTCCTCTAATGTATAATTCATTTCATAATTTTTCTTTGACGATTTATCTAAACGATATTGATTATAAGCATTGTATATCATACTGTCACTGTAATCATAATTTGTATAGGAATGAATATTGTAATTACCATATTATTTGAAAAGAGTAACTACTGAGTTTCTTGGTGATTCTTCTCGGTAGAAATTGAAATTCCGAATCAGCAGTAGATTACATAATATTTGACATTCATAAAATGTTCTGTATGGACTTAAATTAAATAAAGACATTTTTGATTTTTGGATTTTGTGATTCACAATAAAGATTTTATGATTCTTATGATATGAGCTTCGGGAGTTAATTAATTCCAAATTGTACTAAAAACATAGATATACTAGATGTCAGTTATATCGTGCAAGTGTGTTGATTTCTCGGTATATTTATAAGCCTTGTCTTGGTCTATAGAATTTATCTCTTTAAGGTGACGGGTAGGGCACACTAGCGACGCCAACGGATTTAATTTTTAGTTACTAAACCGGATCTATTTTAAACAATTTCGGTATTACAACCTCTGAGCAAACACTTCTACTATTTATTAACTAATCATGCCCAAATACAGACCCAAGACTTGTACGCGAAAAATTGATTCACGCTAAAAGTGGCCGCTTTTGGTCGCGTCGCTACTTTGCCCTACCCGTCACCTTAATAGTCTTACGATAATTAAAGGACAAGGCAATATTTTTGCAAAAACAATAAAATTGATTTATTGTTTCAGCGTACATGTTAGCAGACGCCGGCTACGACGTGTGGCTTGGCAATTTACGAGGGACCATCTACTCAGCACATAAGAATAAGACCAAAGATAAACCAGAATTTTGGGACTACTCGTACGTAAATATCCTTTGTTCTTCTTTCAGCTCAAGTTCCGCCAAACAAGTCTGTGCGAGCATTCCGGGTAAAAGTTTACAAAAATTCATCATTTCTGCACTTGGATTGGATGTAAGGTGTTTTCTCCACTAGGTACCTCGTAAAGAGGATTGGCTCGACTATAGACAAGCGTCCGTGGCACTCACTCAGCTGGTCAAACTGAAGACCAGCTTCATGGCCTTTATCTAGACCGTGACTTAAGCTGAGTCACAGTACTTTTTGAAGCTGAGTGAGGGCCATTTAAACTAGACGTCATAATAACACAATATTCATTTGGCACTGTCTGGACATGATTGAATATATTTTTGTATTTTTTATATGTATTTTTAATTGTTTTCTGTTTGTGCAAAATTGAGTTTACAACTGCTGTATGCCCGGTGTTGTGTGTCTATAAAAATAAATGTCTTTGACTTGGTGATGTTCAAGAAAAGAGCTTTTCCTTTCCTTGAGCCGGTAATGCATCTGTACGTCTCATGTGTTTTTTTTTTTTTTTTTTTTTTATATATTAAATGGGTTTGCACTTGACCTCATTTCACCTGATGGAAAGTGACAATAAGGTCTAAGATGTAGCGTGCTTACCCAGAAGAAGCCTATTCACTCTCGACTTAAAGACACCCAAATTGTAGCTCTCTGGGAATACAGAAGCCGGCAAGTTGTTCCATTCCTTAGCAGTTCGTACCAAGAAAGAGGAAGCGAAACGCTTAGTACGAGCTAGGTGGAACTTGCACAGTGTAAGGGTGGATTCCTGTCGTCTTCCGCAATGTCCGGTGGTAGAAAGGAGAAGGTGGTATCAGGTCGTGAAGCTCATTCGAACACTCTCCAAAATGCATCCTATAAAAAACCGATAGACAGGCCACTCTACGTCGGTGAGCGAGGCTTTGGGATTTACCATCCACTAATTCTGCGTCACCAACTAACCTCATGGCTCGACGCTCAATCGAGTCGAGGGCAGCCAGCTGATACTTGGCAGAGCCATCCCATAGGTGACTGCAATACTCCATGCATGACCGAACTTGAGCTTCATAGAGTTTAAGAATCTGTTCCGGCGTGAAGTATCGCCTAACCTTGCATAGGATACCAAGTTTTTTAGCAGCAGTGGCTGCCTTGGTCTCAATAGAGCGACCGAAGTTAAGGTTGGAGGTTAGGTCCATACCTAGTAGACTTAGAGTGTCTGCAACAGGCAAGGACACGTTTTGAAAAGTGGGGGACAAGGTGAAAGCGGTCCGCTTAGAGCTGAAGAGACACGCCTGTGTTTTGGAAGCGTTGAACACGACTCTGTTAGTTTCCCCCCAATTGGAGACTGCTTCCAGGATCGCGTTTACCCGTCCAACCATTCTTTCTCTGCATGCATGGATTTCAGCCGAACCAGCCCTTGCGTCGGACATGTATCTCTCTGCAACTGTGCTATCATCTGCGTACCCAAAGATACCGGGCATAAGCAGGTCGTTGATATGCAACAAAAAAAAGGGTTGCAGAGAGAACAGACCCTTGAGGGACTCCAGCGTCAATCGCCAACGGATCGGACGAGCAACCGTCTACGACTACCCGAATCGACCTGTTCCTCAGAAAGTCCGAAATCCATAGGCAAAGATTAGCAGGAATTCCGTAAGCTGGAATCTTGCTAAGAAGGCCGTCGTGCCAGACCCTATCGAAGGCTTTGGAGATATCCAGCGAGACTGCAAGAGCCTCACCGTGCCTGTCCAATGCCTCACCCCAGTTATGCGTAGCGTACACAAGAAGATCCCCAGTAGATCGGCCCTGGCGAAAGCCGTACTGCCGATCGTTGAGAAGGTCATTGTCTTCTAGGTAGCTAAGAATTCTCTTGTTCAATACACGCTCCATAACTTTACAAAGTATGGAGGTGATTGCGGTGGGGCGGTAGTTGGAAGGATCGGCACGACTTCCTTTCTTAGGCACTGGCTGGACATTAGCAAGCTTCCAGGACTTCGGGACCACTCCATGCTGCAGAGAAAAACGGTACAAACGGGTAAGAACAGGAGACAACTCGGGAGCACAGGTCTTCAATACCACTGCTGATATACCGTCAGGACCGCTAGCCTTATTCACGTCTAAGCCTCGGAGTGCCCTTAGTACCTCTTTTTGAAAGATGCACACTGGTGGCATTTTAGAGCTGCAAAAAGGTAACTGGGGTGGTTTTTGATTGGTAGGGCTCAATCGTGAATTTTCGGCAAAAAGAGTGGCAAATAAATTTGCCTTCTCAGTCGCCGCGTGGGCCAGCGAGCCGTCAGGCTTCAGCAGTGGCGGAAGTGTCGGGCGGCAGAAGTTCTCCTCAACCGATTTTGCGAGGGACCAAAATGCTTTACTCCCGGATGGGTACGAAGCAAGTTTGGCTCCCACACGGGCAATATGGTCGAAGCGAGCTTTCTTTTGTGCTTTCTTGCTGGACTTGGCGGCTTTGTTGTAGGCTTTCTTCTTTTCTCGGAGGTCCGGTAGTTTGTGGCCACGAGCATCAGCCCAATCCAGATAGGCAGCCTGTTTCAGCGCTTCGGCTCTTGCACAGTTAGAGTTATACCACGGCTGGATCGGGCTAGCAGCGGATATGTCTGAGTATGGAATAAAATACTCCATACCCTGACGAATGACCTCCGCTACTTTTTCGGCGCAGGCCGATGGTGTGGATGTTGCAGATGTCCACTTACCATCAAGGCAGCAGTCTGCTCGTTTGTCCGATATACTGTAAATAAAACCTAAACGTTGTTTGAACGAAGATGCTTTGCTACTAGCTATCAGAACGCCTGAAATGTGATCCAGTGACCGTGTGATATGTAAACATGCCGAGAATTTCTTTCAATTCGCCTAGAATGCCCTCACTTTGTTTAATAAAACGACATCATTAGTGGTTTCATATTTTCTGTTTCATGTATTAGTTGCAAATTCTGCCAATAGATGGCGCTGGGTGTCGATTAAATCGCGCCATTTCGGTTTGCCTTAAAAATTCGTCGTTATTCATAAAAGTAGAGGCCCGTCCTCTCTTCGTTTTTCCGCATTCGCATTTTTTCTTCTTTTTGAATAAGTATGGCGTCGAGGCCCGACCATAGAAGTTTATCATACTAACTTTGAACCGTCGATTTACTTACCCCCTCAGGAGGTGAATTAACAAAAACCCTTTCTTACTGCTCCCGCTACGCTATAAGAGGAACCCCTGTGCAAAATATCCAGTTTCTAACCCTTATAGTTTAGACCCTGCGTTGATAAATCAGTCAGTCAATAAGTTTTTCTTATTTCAGAGTGGCCAATCACATGGATTCGGCGGGTAAGGCTAAAACAAACCGAGTGGGCTAGTGGTTTTTAGTGCACAAATTTGGTGTTGATTTTGTGCAGTGAAGTGCCGCAAAGTGATTCTAATAGAAAGAATCGTTAGATTATATCGTTTTTAACACTGCTATTGTGTGTCGAGTGAGTTGTCTCGTAACAACTTGCTTGGACCTGTGCCCCCTTATTACAAATCGCGAACTAAGGATAACTCGTGCTAGCCCCTTTTAACATTGCGTGTTGGAACGGGATGACATGAGTCCTAGTACGGTAATAACTTAAGATCGCGATTTATAATATGGTGGATGGAGTCTTAAAATTTGCTTCTTTAGTGATATCCGCTGAAGCCGTAGGTCGATAAATCTTAAAACACCGGAGTTTTATTGAGTGACTCTGACTTTGACTGACGTCGACACTCGAATAAGTTACTTGACATTGGAAAATTATCTTCGGGTAGAGCCATATTAAAATAAAAAAAAGAGTGCCCCATTTTCAGTGGTCGAAAAATTTGAAGATGCCCATTACGGATTAAATATTTAATCTATCTAAATTCCAGATTCCACGAGCACGGCGGATACGACGCACCAGCCATAATTGACAAGATCCTATCCGTGACGGGGCTGCCGAAGGTGCTCTACATCGGGTACTCCATGGGAACCACCACATTCTTCACCATGATGTCCCAAAGGCCGGAGTACAACGACAAGGTGGTGGCCTTCGTCGCCATGGCTCCGGCCGTATATATGGACAATATAAGGCCGTTAGCCACTTTGACCTTGAAAGACTGGGATTTAGTTGTAAGTTGAAGTAATTTTTATATCGCTGAAAATTGTTTATGTATTCTGTTTAATAAATATTGATATTTCTAAAATATAAATATTTGTAATAGTGAGAAGGGCCCTGTTGGTTAAGTACCGGGCCGTGATCTCGGGGTCCTGGGCTCGATTCCCGGGTCGAGTGAAAAGTATGTTGCGAATTTTTCGGACATAGCTCGGGTTTGTGATCACCAATCTGCATTTGGCAAGCGTGGTGGTTAAGCCTAAACCCATCATAGTAGCGATAACTTGAATTCTATGATAGAGGCCTTTGCCCTGCAGTGGGACAGTTTATAGGCTGATACTAGCTAATAGTGAGATAAGTAACCTTTTCTCTGAATATATTTCTAAGAGTTTGATCTGAGTACATATTGTAAATAATTCGTATTACTCCGCTTTTATATAACTGATGATTGTACGTTTGTGGAATTACTTACGATTGCTGCCGCCCATGGACACCCGCGACTCCAGTGGAGTCACAAGTGCGGCATGGGCCTCCGGTACCCTCACTCACGTAGCGAAACACAGCACAGTGCTGCTTCACGCTGGTTTTCTGTGAGGCCGTGGTATCTCTCCGGTCAAGCCGGCCCATTCATGCCGAAGCGTGGCTCTACCACGGCAAATAAAGAAAAACAATGCTGTTCTGTTAGGACTTTACCCCCTGAGTACTTATTACTGTGGCACCAGTACGGAAGAGCAGGTAATCTTTGGATAAATATTTAATGGAGTTCTAAAATTTCTTCCTTCGTACATTTTCAGTAAATTAACAAACCAAAACAAATCTCACCAAAAACATTCTGTAAAAAACTAGCCAAGTCTCGATGTTGTTTATATATAAAAAAAAATTCTACAAAAAAAACCGCCTTCAAATACCACGAACTAAAAAGTGTAAAATATTATTTTTATCACTTTATACACTTCAAATAACAATTTATAACAGTACACTCGAGAAAAAGTGTTACCGAAGTCGGCGCCCAATACTTTGTTATTTAATACTACAACAGAGATTTATTCAACAGAGATTAAGCGCCGACTTTGGTAAAACCTTTTCTCGAGTGTACTGATATAAAATGTTATTTGAAGTGTGTAAAGTGATAAAAATATTATTTTACACTTTTTAGTTCGTTGGTTTTTGAAGGCGGTTTTTTTTCGCAGAAAATTTTTTTCAAGCTTTTTAGTGTCTCATTTTTTGGCAAATTTTGCAGTCAGGCGTTAATACTGGTGCAGTTTTGAAAAAAGATACCAAAGCAAATACGTGTCCCTATAAAATTTGAAAGTTTCCCTCAATTTTTCCAGGATCCCATCCCATCCTGATATCCTGATCATGGTACCGATCTGGGACTACCTATTTTCCAACTAAAAAAGAATCATCTAAATCGGTTCATAAATGGCAAAGTAATCGGCGAACCAACATCATGTCGAATTGAGAACTTCTTTTTTTTGAAATCGGTTAAAAAGTAATGAAATCTAGACAAAGTCGTGCCAAGTCTAAGGTTTCTAAGGATGATCATGAGTGTCTGTTGAAAATGCGAAACTTTGCTTTCGAATAACTTTGCAACTAAATGACATACAGACTTGAAATTTAGGATTAAAAGTAGGTCATTACAGCTTAACGAATAACGCCAATTTCTGCGTTCTGGTCTTACCCGGAGGTTACCCGGAGGAATAGAAGCCTAAAAATTCGGTAAAATAGGTTCCAGTAAAGGATGATACGGCAGTGCTTGCTTCGCGCTCGACTTGGCGGGGGCACTGTCGCGCCCCCAGATCATTTGTTCTGCCATCCATGACTGCCTCGGTGGCGCAATGGTTAGTGGGTCGCACTTTAAAGCGACGGTTGCGATTGGGGTCCCGGGTTCGATCCCCGAGTCGGGCCAAAATTTTGAGTTTTTCTGTTTAACTTTGTAACTTTGCAACTAAATGACATACAGACAAAGTCTCAGTGTTAGTGCCAACTAAATCCGAATCCGAACGGGGGTACAAGACCGCCAGGTCTTGTACCCCCGTGCCTCGGAAAGCACGTTAAGCCGTTGGTCCTGCGCCTAATCCCTCTTCGGTCGTATCGCACTAGTGTCCCATCGAAACAAGAAAGTACGGGAATAGAGAGTGCACTTGTGTCTGTGCAAATACTTGTGCAGTATAATATGTCTTGCGTCAATGGCTGATCGTTGAGATTGGCCACCATGACCGAAATATCGGTTTGGAGGACATTAAGATGTTGACATTTCATTTACTTTTTTTACCATCCTCCTCCAGAATTTAGTCCGCAGCAGAGGCCTGGTGGCGCTGAACTTCAACCAGGATACCAAGGCGTTTTTCGCGAGCAGATTCTGCATCGCCACCGACCCCCAGTCCGACTACTGCATGAAGTTGACATACCCCTTCCAAGGCGAGGACCTTGACCAAAATTCATGGGTGAGGCCACAGAATTAATAAGAGTTAAGTCGAGGAGTGGAGGAAGAAAAGAGGGCAAAATATTTTAAGCATATGAATAATTCTCACAACATCTCATACGTTGACCCGATTCCGTAATAAGTAGCGTAAGCACTTGTGTTACAGATATCAGGCAACAGAGGAACACATACATACTATATTACACCCAGACACTGAACAAACACAAGTGTTCATCGCACGAATGTTTGTCCAGGGTGGGGATCGAACCCACGACCTTTGGCGTAAGAGGCAGGGTCACTACCAATTGCGCCATCCGGTCAGTCTATGCTAATAATATTATATAGGGCAAAATATACATTTTCATTGGTTACAGTGCCGTGTTTGCGGGCGGAGTCGGGGGTGATAATAATAACAGACCAAGAAAAAAAGTGATAATATTTTTTTTTCAAAAATGTCGGCACGCATGCGCAGGCCCGTTTATGTTGTTTTTACATCAGGCGATGCGAGGACCTGGCTACTGATTTTGTTAAGGTGACTGGTAGGGCACACTAGCGACGCCAATCGAATTTTATTTTTAGCTACTAAACCGGATCTATTTTAAACAATTTCGGGGTTACAACCTCTAGGCAAACACTTATACTATTTATTAAATAACCACGAACACAAATGTTGGGTCCGTTTTTGTACGCGAAAAATTGATTCACGCCAAAAGCGGGCACTTTTGGCGTGAATCAATTTTTTGCGTACGCGTTGGGCCTAACATTTTTGCATGGTTATTCAATAAATATTGTTAGTGTTTGCCGAGGGGTTGTAACCTGGAAATAGTTTAAATTAGATCCAGCTTAGTAGCTCAAAATTAAAATCTATTGGCGTCGCTAGTGTGCCCTACCAGTCACCTTAATAATTTGCTTGTACTACTAACCAGTCCCACGTATCCAGCTGGCACTTTATAAATAGATATAAAATTTACGTATTATAATTATTTTATAGTTATTTAATTATAACATGCCGACAACGGTCAGAAAGCACTTCGGTGATATTGATAAGGTGGAGAGGCTGTACGAGCCTCTATCGCCCTGAGCGGGTTCGCGGTGACTTAAAAAAGTCGTCCTATAGCCCGCGTTACCGCTCTGAGAGTTCGCCCGATCGAGGGATTTGTTTAAAATAGATCCGGTTTTGTAGCTAAAAATTAAAATCGATTGGCGTCGCTAGTGTACGGGAAAAATTGATTCACGCCTAAAAGCGGCCACTTTTGGCGTGAATAAATTTTTCGCGTACAAAAACGGACCCAACATTGAAGCATGGTTATTTAATAAATAGTATAAGTGTTTGCCGAGAGGTTGTAACCCCGAAATTGATCAAAGTAGATCCGGTTTAGTAGCTATCAATTAAAATCGATTGGCGTCGCTAGTGTGCCCTACCCGTCACCTTAAGCGGTCCACGAGGTTGAGACGAGTCACCTATCTTCCGCTATTTTGATTTAATCTAATTAATCAGTGTAACCTAGGTATTTAGCTTTAAAAATCACTAGTCACCATTTGAGCTTTCCATAGACATTATACAATCTTAGATAAGTATATATTACATAGCTACAATGTAATGTTTCAGGAAATGACACCCGTTTTATTGACAAGAGTACAGCCTGCGAGTTTTCGACAGTTGGAGCATTATGGCAAGATCGCCATCACGGGTAAGGAAAGTTAGATAGATAGATACACTTTATTTCACAAAATTTACAGATCTTAGTCTATGGTATTTTACTAGTTCAATGTAGGCGTACTTATCGCTAATTGCGATCTCTTCCAGACAACCTGACAAGACAAGGGTAAAGGAAAAGTATCAGAATCAGCATCAATCAATCAATCAGATAATTCTTTATTTGCATAGGCTTGTACACAGCACTTACAAATCGTCATACATTTGAATGACCTAAAACTATTTATAAGTACTTATGTATAATTTACATGTTAATACATATATATGTTGATACATAAGATATACTAAAGAAATAAATAAACATAATGCGATTCTACCACCGGCTCGGAAAGTTGTTTCTGGTCGAGAAGATCCGGCAAGAAACTCGCCAGTCGCCATCTTTATTGTTTATAACTGTAGGTATTACAATTAGCGGACGACATTGCAACATAATATTAAGTACAACAACAGTTTGCCCATATCGGGTATGCAATACTTAGGAATTACAACTTACAAAATATAAAATAGAAACAAATAAAAAATAAGCATAGCAAATTAAAAAAGGGTACTTACTGCCTTACCCTTTTTTAATATGCTATGCTTATTTTGCAAGTCAGAGAAAAAAGACATTGTATAAAATGGTATACCTACCTATCCATACATTATATTAAATAAATATATACTAAATAAAAATACTAATACATAATAAAAAATTACAAAACAAATAAATATACATACTAACAGTTTATTGGATTGATAGACACGTAATCAGGGAATAGGAGACAATGAAAGAAACAACAAAGGTTTAGAAAGATAGGAAATGATCTTGAACTCGGGAATTGAAAATAGAAAGGGATTCGGACTGCCGGATGGAGAGTGGATTGGACAGTGAAGGATTGTGAGAAGGAGTGTGTGGAGTGGAGTGGGAATGCGAGATGGAGTTTGCGGGATGATCGCATCTCACGATCCTTAGTTGGTTGTAGAAATTGGAATCGCTCTTTGAGCTAAGCAGGAGCCAGGGGATTAAATAAAATGTTGTAAAGCAAGCAGAGCATATGAAGGTCACGACGACGACGTATGGGAAGCCATTTGATATTTTCGTTAGCCAAAGATAATGTGGATACAGTAATTTTGAAGACGCTCCAGCTTATCAAGAAATTGTTCAGTAATATCTAGGTAGCAATAATCCGCATTATCAAGAATAGGCAAAAGCAAAGCCTGTACAATGACAACTTTGGTGAGAATCGGTAGAAAATTACGTAACCGGTTCAATGAGCTCGCCGCAGCAAACACCTTCCTACTAACTTCACCCGCCTCAGGATGCTATCCATACAGGGTGTAAAAAGACCCTTAACAAAGCCGGCGTCTACGCACTCAGACCATTAAAACAAGTCTAAGAACAAAAAATTATTGATGGTAAACGAAGTTGATTTTTTTGTGTCAATTTTTATCCTATAAACGGACAACGCAATGAACAGCGTGTAACGCAGCCTGCAGGGGCTTCGTTATACTACATAACTACTCATAAAGAAAGTTACCTTTGGTGTTAACTATAGAGCTTCGTTTTCCGTTTGCTATAGAGCTTGTATATCATTTTATGATTATGTCTTGTATTAGCATTACTCCTATATGTGTTTTTTAATGTTCCTTGTACATTTTTATCTGTAAATAAATTTAAAGTTATTGTTGTAAATATTTAGATTGTCTATCTGACATTGTCCGACAGCTGACGTTGTCTAACTGTTTTTATTTTTCTATCGAATTGTCTATTCAAATTTAACTATGGAGTTTAGCTATGTTTCGAGAATATTCTATATTGTATGAATTTTAAAATTTAAATGTTGTAGAATAGAATGCGCATGGGCAATATAAAAGGACGCACAT
Organism: Marasmia exigua; assembly: GCA_019059595.1. Classification (NCBI taxonomy): domain Eukaryota; kingdom Metazoa; phylum Arthropoda; class Insecta; order Lepidoptera; family Crambidae; genus Marasmia; species Marasmia exigua. The sequence goes on along the minus strand of CM032481.1, from coordinate 5,659,949 downwards.
GGGCAGGACGACCAGTCTACCACCAGCTCTGAAGAAGCTCAGAACCTCAAGCTATAACAGTGCCAGTATACGTTTACCCGTAGAGTAACGGTGCCGGGGCACGAAAGGTGTTGCCTCCCTGCACCTACGCGCGTCTACCGTCACTCGTGCGCGTATCCGCGTCGCGCCTACCCGCGGCCGGCTTGCGGCGTGCGCGTATCTGCGTCTCGCGCCCCATTTGCTGCCTCCTGCGCTCGGCGGAGCCCTACCGCCCGCCTCTTGCGACGCTGGATCCTGCCGGCGCGCTGCCTGTGCTCACCCTGTGATACCGTCCTACCACGGTTGCCCATTTTGAACTTTACCTTATATATATATTTAGTGTAGTGTACCGGTGTAAATAGCTAGTTTTAAGTTAGTTTTAAGTTAGATTTAAGACTTTAGGACGAGCCATCTTTGTACATATCGCTTATAATTATAGCCCTCTTCCCTCTATCCTTGTCTTTTCTTCTTCCCCCTATCTTTTAGCTCCGTAACCCTCCGTTACGTGACAGTTGGCGCCCAACTCTATAGAATCCCTCCCTGTTCTCAAAATTCTAAAATAAACTTGCACAAGTTTCTGTATATAACATACCTTTTGGCTCCCTATTAGACGTCTCTTACTTCTTAGATATTTCTTTCCCTATTCTTCCTCTATTTTTCTCACTAAAATAAAGTAAATAAAATAAAAACTATTGTAAATATTTTATTGCTTTAAAATTACAAATATCTTAGAAATGGCTCGTCTTATAAACTTTAATTTACTTAATAAGGCGGAACTTGAATACGAACTTATAATTAGGAACGAAACTCCTGCGGATAATCTTGTATCGCTTAGAAAACAAATTGTTTTATTGCTTCGTAATTTTCCTACGGAGGACATTATTGATTCTCCCGTTCCTCTGAGTGACGATTTGTCACAAGCTTCTTCTACAATCTTATATTTATCTTCGATGTTGGACCGATACGAATCGGGTAATCTGAAATTATTTAAGAAAATTGAAACTTATATAAATCACTTATTTTATCGACTTGACAGAATTGACACTGATGTAAGTGACAGCGACTCAAACCTTATAGAACTCTATGACGACTTAAAAAAGAAGTTTACTCTTTTGACTGAACGTTTTGACGCTTTTTCAAAACCAGCTGAGACTTCACAGGTACAAACCTCTTTGGACTCACCTTTGCCGATTTCTCAACCTAACTGTATGCCACCTTTTCATAATTTTCTCTTACCAAATTATCTAAATGAGCTAAAAAAAATTACTTTTGATGGGACAACTTGTCCTAGAGCTTTTCTATCGAAAATTGATGAATTTTTACTTACGAACAAACTTGATAAGCAAATACTTATAAGCTCGGCCTTCAACATTTTTGAGGACGATGCTTCTTATTGGTTTAAATTCCAACTAAGTCGTGACCCTTCGTTAACTTGGGATCGCGTTTCCGAGTTGTTAATTAAGGACTTTGGCCATTCTGATTATGACCATAAACTACTGCAGGCAATAAAATCTCGTACTCAGGGTAAATCTGAGTCTATTATGGTTTATATTCCGAAAATGTTTGAAATGTTTTCGAGACTAAGCGAGAAATTACCTGAGCAGGAGAAACTGCAAATACTTCTACGTAACATCCGTCCTTGTTATACTTCTTTTGTTGCTCTTAATAAAGTTGATTCTATTGGCTCTTTAATTTCTGTATGTCAACAATTTGAGCGCTGTATTGACCGCGACAATAATTTTAAAGAACCTGAAATGAATACTCTTATTCCTGAATTATCCTATAAACCTAAACACGATTCTACACCTTTACCGAACACTAAACCTAATGTTACACATACTTTTCACTCTAAACATTCTTTCACTCCTAATTATGATTCTCATAAATCTAATAACTTTAAGCCTTTTCGTACGAACTTTTCTTCGCAGAATAAAAATTCTGCACATGCGATATCTGAAAATGCTCCCAAGTTTCAGGCGCATTTGTTTTGCGTTCGATGTCGAATAAATGGTCATTCTTTGAATTCTTGCACTAAACCAAGATTCTTAGTCTGTTTTAAATGTGGTTTGAAAGACTTTAGAGCTTCGGATTGCCCGAAATGTAAAGCTGACAAGCCTCAACCTTCTTCATCCTCTAACTCAAAAAACTAACATATGACTTGGATAAACGAAAAGAAAATTTTGATGTTGATGACTGGCATAATTGGTTAAAAATAATTAAGAACTTTTTCGCAAGTTATGGAACTTCTTCGGTTTATTACGACAACGAAAGAGATTTTAACCGTCCTTTTATTAACGTTTCTATTTCTAATGTTGAATTTACGGCGTTACTTGATAGCGGTAGTTCAATGACTATTTTAGGTAATAACTCGCACTTTAAAATTTTGGAACTGGGCTTTTCGTTATCCAAGTCTGATTATATTACGGTTAGCACTGCTAGTAAGCATCGTGTTAAATCTTTAGGATTTTTTATTCTTCCTTTTACCTTTAACGACCAAACTAGACTTATTAAAACATATGTTATTCCTGAAATATACCCGTCTTTGATACTTGGTGTTGACTTTTGGAGGGAATTTAATTTGGTTCCCAAACTTTTATCGTGTGCCTTTTCTCTTAATAAACCATCCCACTTTAACAACTCTGTGGAGAAACAAATCCTACCTTACGAAAATCTTACTTCTGAAGAAAAGGTTATCGCTGATGATATTATTTCGCGTTTTAAGCAAATTTCCTTTGAAGCTAAGGGTGAACTTGGTCGTACTGATCTGGTTAGCCATCGTATCGATACTGGAGATACGCTGCCTATTAAACAACGTTGTTATAGACTCTCTCCCGAGAAACAAAAAGCTCTAATTGCTGAGGTGGATAAAATGATTGAGTGGAAGGTCATTGAGAAATGTGAAAGCCCTTGGTTGTCTCCGGTTCTTATTACGCCTAAAAAGAATGGCGAATGGCGATTTTGTGTCGATAGTAGAAAACTCAACTCAGTTACTCGTAGGGATGCCTATAGTCTTCCTTTTATCAATGAAATACTTGACCATCTCAAAAACGCTAAATTTTTATCGAGTATCGATATCGCTAAAGCTTTCTGGGAGATTCCTTTACATGTAGACGATCGGGATAAGACCGCCTTTTATGTCCCCGGTAGAGGAATGTACAGATTCACTGTTATGCCCTTTGGTTTAACTAATGCACCTGCTACACAGCAGAGGTTAATGGATATCTTATTCACTCCTGAATTTGACAACAAAGTGTTCTGTTATCTTGATGACATTATTATCATAGGCTCCTCGTTCCAAGAACACATAGGACTTCTAATTAAAGTGCTTGAAAAATTAACTTACGCTAAACTTACCATTAACTTTGGAAAAAAGTCATTTTTTTAAGAAAGAATTAAAGTACCTTGGATATGTTGTTGACGATAATGGTTTACGAGCTGATCCTAGCAAAATTCAAGCTATTATGGACTTTCCTGTACCTACTTCACGCAAAGAAGTGCGTAAATTTCTGGGTACGTGTAGTTGGTTTCGTAGGTTCATTCCTAATTTCAGTACTATAGCTGCACCTCTTAATAAATTAACATCATCTGCTAAAACTTCTCCGAAATTTTCTTGGAGTTCTGAGGCTAACTCTTCCTTTCTGAAACTAAAAGAATATCTTGTAACTACCCCAATTCTTGCTTGCCCTGATTTTGATCAACCGTTTTCTGTGCATTGTGATGCATCTAACACTGGCATTGGAGCCATGCTTACTCAAACGGTTAACGACAAAGAAGTTGTTATAGCCTACATGAGCAAATCACTTAACAAAAATGAAAGAAACTACTCTACTACTGAAAGAGAAACTCTAGCTGTTATCATTGCCTTAGAACATTGGCGGTGCTATCTTGACAATGGCAAACCGTTTACTGTATACACTGATCATGCCGCATTAAAGTGGTTTTTGAATTTAACAAATCCTTCTGGTAGACTCGCTCGTTGGTCACTTCGCCTTTCTTGCTTTAATTTCACGCTGAAACATAAAAGAGGAAAGGATAATATTGTCCCTGATCTACTTTCTCGTTCTAAAAGCGAGGACAGTCATATTATCGCTCCTTTATCTTCGAATGAAGCCACGTCTTTAGACTTAGAGCGCTATAATAAAATCTTTCGTAATTGTTTAACTGATCCTCAAAGTCATCCTAACTATACGATTAAGGATAATAAACTATTTCGTTGCACTAATACTCCTTATTCTTTAACAGACGATTTCATCTGGAAAGAAGTCCCTATCCCTTCTGAAAGAGAATCTTTGATAAGAAATGCTCATGGTTCCGCTACAGATCCGCATTTGGGCGTATTTAAAACATACAAAAAAATATCATTGTTATATTACTGGTCTGGCATGTTTAAAGATATAGCTAAATTTATTTCCAATTGCGAAACTTGTTTGGCTTATAAACACTCTAACCACTCGCCTTACGGTCCTATGGGAAAACCCAAAATTTGTTCTAGACCTTTTCAATGCATTTCTTTGGACTTAATAGGTCCATTGCCAATGACTAGGCGACGTAACCAGTACATTCTCGTTGTAAATTGTCTATTCACCAAATATACACTTATTTTTCCTTTGAAACGAGCTATAACTACTAGTATTATACATTACTTAGAGAATTCCGTGTTCTTAGTTCATGGAGTACCTCAAACAATTATTATGGATAACGGTCCACAATTTCAATCGCATGAATTCCATAATTTCCTTGGACGTTATAGAATTCCGCATATATCTTACACTCCTCACTATTGTCCTCAGGTCAATACTACAGAACGCTACAATAAAACAATTATTACCGCACTAGCTTCACTGGTCGGTGAAGACCATAGGTCTTGGGACCTTCACCTATCTAAGATTCAGTTTGCAATGAATAACTCTGTAAATGAAGTAACTGGATTTACTCCTGCATTTTTAGTATTTGGTCGTGAACTCATTACTTGTGGTTCTATTTATTCTCAGGGTTACGACTTAGAAGAAATTACCTTTTTACCTCGTGATTTATATGCTAGAAATATTGGCCTTCTATCGTCAATTTTTGATAGAGTTCAGGTTGCACTGCGCATATCTCATGTAAAGAATTCTAACCGTTACAATTTAAGGCACTCTTTTAAAGAATTCAATGTTGGAGATATAGTGTGGCGTAAAGACTACTCTTTAAGCAATGCTGGTGCATATTTTAGCGCAAAATTAGCACCTAAATATGTTAAATGCAAAGTCGTTGAGAAATTGTCACCTCTTGTATACATTCTTGAGGACTGCAACGGTTGCCGCGGTAAATGGCATGTAAAAGACTTTAAGAAATGACTACCTTACTGTTTGACTTTACTAGTATTATATGTATTTATTTGCACACACATTGGACTGATTTTTGGCTACTTCAGTCTGATATTTTTTATATATACTTAGCGACTAATCTCGTCTCTCTTTACTTATAGGATTCTCTCTTATAGTACCTACTTACTTGCTTAACGTTTTCTTTTAAAAGGCGCTTCTTGACCTTTTAATTCTAAACTTTAGGGCTCTCTTTTGCCTTATCTACTTACTACTTAGCGCTTCTTTGACTACAGAGGCGTTTCTTTTAAAGGTAAATTCAACCTTTAAAATTTGTGTCCTTTGATAGGGAATACCTGAGAGAGACTAGATTGTCGGCTATGGTCATCGACACTAATGGGTTTTAAGAAACGGAGCGGCTGACAACTCCCTAAATAAGCCTAAAGTCATTCTTATAGGGTACTTCCTATGGAGTTTGCGTCATTGATAGTGAACCCTACTCCTCTTTGTGATTGGTTCGTATGTTAGAGTGATTGTTAGAGTGACTGGATTTGAATTGTTTTTGGATTGTGGAATGGTATGTTTAAGTGAAGGTTGACTGGTTAGACTGATAGTAAGGATAGTATTCTCTTAACCTTATAATCAAAATTTTCTCTGAGTCGAAAATTTTTCTGGGGTCGTGGGAGAAATGTAACGCAGCCTGCAGGGGCTTCGTTATACTACATAACTACTCATAAAGAAAGTTACCTTTGGTGTTAACTATAGAGCTTCGTTTTCCGTTTGCTATAGAGCTTGTATATCATTTTATGATTATGTCTTGTATTAGCATTACTCTTATATGTGTTTTTTAATGTTCCTTGTACATTTTTATCTGTAAATAAATTTAAAGTTATTGTTGTAAATATTTAGATTGTCTATCTGACATTGTCCGACAGCTGACGTTGTCTAACTGTTTTTATTTTTCTATCGAATTGTCTATTCAAATTTAACTATGGAGTTTAGCTATGTTTCGAGAATATTCTATATTGTATGAATTTTAAAATTTAAATGTTGTAGAATAGAATGCGCATGGGCAATATAAAAGGACGCACATGGGCAGGACGACCAGTCTACCACCAGCTCTGAAGAAGCTCAGAACCTCAAGCTATAACAGTGCCAGTATACGTTTACCCGTAGAGTAACGGTGCCGGGGCACGAAAGGTGTTGCCTCCCTGCACCTACGCGCGTCTACCTTCACTCGTGCGCGTATCCGCGTCGCGCCTACCCGCGGCCGGCTTGCGGCGTGCGCGTATCTGCGTCTCGCGCCCCATTTGCTGCCTCCTGCGCTCGGCGGAGCCCTACCGCCCGCCTCTTGCGACGCTGGATCCTGCCGGCGCGCTGCCTGTGCTCACCCTGTGATACCGTCCTACCACGGTTGCCCATTTTGAACTTTACCTTATATATATATTTAGTGTAGTGTACCGGTGTAAATAGCTAGTTTTAAGTTAGTTTTAAGTTAGATTTAAGACTTTAGGACGAGCCATCTTTGTACATATCGCTTATAATTATAGCCCTCTTCCCTCTATCCTTGTCTTTTCTTCTTCCCCCTATCTTTTAGCTCCGTAACCCTCCGTTACGTGACAAGCGTACACCGGACCGCGCCGCACGCGCGCCCGCGCGTGCGGCGCGGTCCTTATTCGGTATTTGACCTTCAATAACTTGGAAATTATTGAGTTCCCAGGTATGGTCTAGGACGGAAAACCCCTGTATAGATTCCTAGGTTATTGACCAAGTGGCTATGAGGAATTTGGACTTTTGAAAGTTCATCCATACTATTGACATACTCCCTCCCTATTTATCTTATCTTATCTGTTAGGGGCCTTTTGCATGTAGCACGTCGACCCTAAGGGATCTTTTGTACCTCCCCTATCTTTTGCGCTCCCACTCACGAAAGATTCGTTTCATCAGCGTCACGATGTCTTTCGGATTGAAGTGCCTGTAGTCTCCTGGTTTAGGATAAGCGTTACCTAGAAGACACATTCTGCCTCTGGCTAGTGAGTCGCATTCACATAAAAGATGTTCTATGGTTCCCGTCTCCTCCTTGCATGCTCTGCAGTCGCTGTTCGAAGTTATGTTCATCTTCATCAGCATTTAGTTCGTTGTATAATGCCCTGTTAAAGCTATGAGCATCCTTGTCTGTTGCCTTTTGGCTCCAAGAAGATGTTTTTTCCATATCTTTGTATTGCCTTTGAATACTCCCTCCCATTACATCACCAAAAAGCGGGTTCACTTAGCACTTTTTTCCTAACCTACCTATGGGAAAAATTTATCAGCGGTTTTCGTTAGATGGAGCTTGTAGGTAGCAGATGTAGCTTTAAAAAGCAATCAAGCAGATGGTTCGGCATTGTTTCGGTAGATGTCACTATGTACTATTACATCGCGCTAGGAAAGCGTGTTTCCGGAACAAACTGTGCGTCCTGTGAAAAGTGGTACAATTCGACTTATATCGAATTTAATTTATGTCTTGCTACTTCATCACAAAAAAAAATCCTCTATTTATTTATTTAATATAATTGTACGGGATAAACCCAATTACATAATTATACATAATTAGCTGTGATTGTATTTATAAACACATATCAATTTTATTTACTAAGGACTTAAAATTATCTGTAAATATGTCTAGTTCTGGATGCAATGTCAAGAGTGCGTTAAGTTATATATAGTGCTATGTTTCTGTCTGATCAGACAGAATAATAGAGGATTTTTTGTGATGAAGTAGCAAGAACAAAATCTAATTCGATATAAGTCGACTTGTACCACTTTTCACAAGACGCACAGAATCATAGAATACATTTCACAGAATTGGCAAGCGCCCACTCTGCCCTATTGTGGCTACACACACGGCTGGTAGAATACGTTGTATGAATTTATTCAGGTATATTTTATTATAATGGTAACTAATGTTTCAGGCGTATTCACGGAGTGGACAGATGGCTTCTTCGGGAAGGTGAAGCCGTACAAGCTGGGCAACGTGAAAGTGCCTGTGATCCTTTTGTATGGGGAGAACGATAAAATGACAGAGAAGTCGGTAATGATCATAGACGTGCACCATAAATATACCTAGAGCCTTTTTATAGAAAGCCATTACTTGAAGAAGTACTCGTAGTTCCTTCTGTTCTGTTTTTAGAGTCCGCGCCACCAAATAAAGTAAAAGAAGACGCCATCAACATTCAGAGCGTTATGTTCTATTGTATAGATAGTCCGCTATCGATAGTAAAATTAAAATCGATAGTGTCGATAGTCTATCGATAGTATTGCTGGTTGTCAATAGTATCGATACTATCGATAGTATCGGACACAGTTATTCAGGCAGCAATACTATCGAAACATAGCTGACTATCGATAGTACAAAACTATCGATACTATCGGTGATATCTGGCATTAAACATTCGATAGTATTGATAGTATTGGCGTTATCAATAGTATTGATCAAATTTTACTATCAATACTATCGATAGTACTAACGATAGTCTGAATCGATAGTTACGCAACACTATTATGTTCATGACACAAGGAATCTACAATGTTAGTTACATACGTGTTTTGCCGCGTTAATTGTTTCGTGGCGCGGACTCTACGGCCTACAACAAAACAGAAGTAACGACCGAATATTTAGTTTTTTAGATTTTCGCGTTGCATTACCTATAACTTTAATTAATCAAGACGGGAAATAACACGGTATCTATTATGTGATACAACATTGTGTACTCACATATTTTACTCGACGTTTCGGCTACGTTACAGCAGCCGTGGAACCCATTTCTCGGGAAGTGATATTTTGTCATCATACGATAGGTATATATCACCAAAACATAGTTTTTTTGTATAGTTTTCAGGTGATATCCGCCATGATTTTTTCATATCGAAATCCTCAATTGGGGTCACGAGAGTACTGGCGGAGCACGGCGCCGTCTTCTCGGGCCGGGCTGTGAATAATAGTTATCGTATTAATTCCCGTCTTGATTAATTGACCGAATATTTATTATGTTTCCTTTGACGCGTGTTTTGCGTTGATTTTTACTAACTCTGAACACCCTTAGGGGGTAAATTTACAAAAAATCTTTCTGAGTGCGCTCCCCTTCGCTGTATTAAGGTGACGGGAAGGGCACACTAGCGACGCCAATCGATTTTAATTTTTAGCTACTAAACCGGATCTATTTTAAACAATTTCGGGGTTACAACTTCTCGGAAAACACTTACACTATTTATTAAATAAACATGCACAAATTTTGGGTCGTTTAAAATATATCCGGTATAGTGGTTAAAAATTAAAATCGATTGGCGTCGCTAGTGGGCCCTACCCGTCGCCTTAAGGACCTTGGTGCAAAATATCAAGTTTCTAACCCTTATAGTTTAGGCCCTGCGTTGATAGGTCAATCAGTCAACTTTTGATTACACGGTTATTTTCTTAACCGACTTAAAAAAAGTCATTTATTTCAGCCAAATTACACCCATAATTAAATTATGTCATATCATAATGAATACACATACATTACATTGCATTGCATCTTACATTTTACATTCACGGTCAAAAAAAGGAGGTTCTCATTTCGACATGTACTTAATATATATTTATCGTTTACATCCCGAAAACGGTGTACTAAGGAAACGGTGTACAGAGAAATCGGTAAGGATCATATTCAATGGACAACATTTCATATTTTTAACATGTCCATATTGTTTTTTTATATGAAAATAGACATAAAATGAACAGACCCATATTTTTTCTTTTTTCAAAATTTGTCCATTTTCATGCATAAAATAATTATTAAAAATCTTTATAATCTAAATAGACGTAAGCGCCAAATGACGTCATCGGACGGCTGAATGCAGCGATATTCCTTTGCTTATCATTGTTTTAATAAAAAAAAGGTACTACTGTCAAAGGTAAATAATACTAGTGTCAACATTGTCAACGTCATTCATTCATTCAACGTTGACAAGTTGCCTTTTTTTTGACAGTTGCATGTCATGGGTTTGGCATTTTGTAAATTTAAAACTATAATGTGCTAAGCTAAGAAATATTTTACATTCTGCCGTCCGATGACGTCATCTTACGTTTTTTAGTTTTTAATTTTTTTCTCATTAAATAAGCAATATAAAAAATGAATAAATATATATTCACGCAGCGGAAAACTAAATAAAGAATTGATATTTTTTGTTTCAGAGCTTAGCAATTTTGAAATGTTGTCCATTCAAATAATTCTTTATTTGCATAGGCTTGTACACAGCACTTACAAATCGTCATACATTTGAATGACTTAAAACTATTTATAAGTACTTATGTATAATTTACATGTTAATACATATATATGTTGATACATAAAATATACTGAACAAATAAATAAACATAATGCGATTCTACCACCGGCTCGGAAAGTTGTTTCTGGTCGAGAAGATCCGGCAAGAAACTCGCCAGTTACTCTTTTTAATCGCCAACTTTTTTACAATGGTTTATTATCCTCATACCAAGTCATACAGTCTAATGCAACACAAAATAGAATGAAGCAAATTAAAAGCTAAATATGAGGTAAACCGAAGCGGACCAGTTCCCAAAGGTGGCACCTGTTCACAAGTATGACGTATGTGTCAGCCATCATTTCACTCAACCATATTAGAGGGAATGTAATGACCCGCCACATAACGCTACCACCTCAGAGACATTTGAGTGAGCATGACTACTTAGGTTCCCCTCATAGGTCACAAAGAGTAGAAGTTACTTAATCCAATACTAATTATATAATAATAATAATTTCTGTTAATATATATGAAAATGCTACAAGTGTGCAGGCATGGAGGTCATTATGTCCATGAATCCTTATCATTTAAGTAGTCTACAATTTTATAGTATCCTTTACTCATTAAACAGGCTTTCACGGCAGGTTTAAATTTATGCGTTGGTAACTCAATAACATTTTGTGACAACTTATTGTACATTTTAATACTTAGACCAACAACATAGAAGTACACCATAAATATACTGAGCCTTTTCATAGAAAGCCTTTTCATACTAAGTAAGCCAAGCTGATCTTACACCATTTATTTTATGCCAAGCTATGTTATACTTGTCTTTGTGATTAAGCCTAATCCCTTCATAGTAGCGATAACTTGATTTCTGTGATGGAGACCTTTGCCCTGCAGTGGGACAGTAGGTATATAAGCAACTGTAAACTTGCACTTTACTATGCTAAGCTAGATATTCTTGTTGCAGCAAATATTGCGGCTAGCACATGAATTGAACAGCACGGGGGTGCTGGAGGCCGTGAAGCCTGCCTGCGACTGGCCCAAACTCAACCACCTCGACTTCGCCTTCGCCAAGAACGTAGAGTGGGTGAGCAAGCCAATAGTCGAAGACGTAGGCGAATTGTTTAATAAATATTATAAAGAATGAATGCAATGTTTCATTATGATACCTCTTCCACCATAGTGAGACGTCGTAGGGAGGTTGTAGGTTCGTATCTATCCGAGTGCGCACCAAATAGTTTTGCAGATGATCTAATCTAAGTACCTACTTATGTGAGAGTGGAGTCTGCGCGCTATTGCTGATAATATAGGCACAAGTTATTCAGGTTTATGTTATAATTCAGTACATATTCACACTTAAGTACAATGTAAGTGAATACAACTACCAAACCAAACCTAAGTTCTCAGGTGTTTCCCAAAACCTGGACCTAAATAACGTGGAGGAACGTGGAGGACGAATTCATGTTCGTGGAGAATCGTGTTCCAGTCCCATGGTAGTGACCATTTCCCTATTGTGATCTCCAAACCATCTTCCACTATCCCTTCCACTGCTCCACCTCCTCGCCTTAAGTATAAAGTTCGTGATGCTGACTCGACCAAATTTTCTATCACAGCAGACCTCCTTCTTTCTAGGATGACAGATAATCCGCCAACTAACGTCGAAGATAAGTAGGTACTCCATATTCATTGAGGCCTTGACATCTGCTGCCGATGCAAGCATACCCCTGAGGAAACCCAACAGAAGTAAATTAGCTCCCCCTCCGTGGTGGGACTCTGAATGCTCTTTGATGATTACTCGGCGAAAGGAAGCTGAAAAGCAATACAAGGCCTCAATGACTATGGAGAACTATCTCCACTATAAACAGGTCGCGGCACGAACTAAGCGCGAACTAAGTAAAAAAAAGAAAAAGGGTTGGATCAAGTTCTGTGAAAACCTCGCTCCTAGATCTCCTTCAACTTTAATTTGGAAAAACATCAGACGTTGCGCGGCTCCCTTGTTAATACTTCCCCTCGTCCAATGATCCATCGACGTGGTAAGAAGACTTTTCCAACAAACTATCCCCACCCACTGCCCCCGATAAAGATTACCTTCCTTCTCCCCCTCCTATTCTAGCGAGCGAGGATAGATTCGACTTCCCCTTTTCATTATCAGAGCTCCGTTGTGCTGTTCGAGGTCTTAAGGATACTTCTCCAGGCGAGGATGGCATCCCTTACTCCTTTGTCTGCCACCTTGGCCCCGTAGGAGAGAAAATATTCCTGGATTTAGGGGAGATGTATATAATGGGGATCACCTAAGCGATAATTTAAATAAAACCATGTTTATTAATGAATCGATTATTATTTTTGGCCATTTTCATTCCTTGGTCAAAGCACTATTAATTGAGATCACTTTAAATCAGATACAATACTTAATTTAAGAACAGTAGTTATTTAAAAAAAACAGTTTTGATCACCATTGTCAACACTGGTTTGCAATGGTGATCAGCGTGTTGACAATGGGGATCAACACATAGCACACACATAATTACGGGCAGATTCCCATCCAGTGCATTCTGAATGTGCCCAAAGCCCACAAGCAGTACACCGGTACCACTCTCGGTCTCTACTGAATTCACCACATTTGAGACACTGGTTTCCAGGGTCTTCTGCATCATCATCTATGTCATCTTGACATAAATCGTCTGTTTTGACCTCAGACGTCGATGATGACCCATTAGATTCGCGTAGAATTCTTTTCTTTACCTTAGCAGCTGCCGCCTTCGGCAACACCGCTGGCTTGCTCTCCTTTCCTATGCCTTTTCCCTTCACTTTTTCAGCCTTAGTTTTCTTCTTGTTTTCTTTTTCAACCAGGGAATCGTTAACTGGCGTTGAATTCAGAATGGTGGCGTGTTGTTTTTTCTTTCTTGCCTCGTCTTAAGCACAGTCGTTTTCTCTGGCATCTGGATGAAATCTTGTATTTTAGTCAAAGTAGGTAATGGCAGCTCAGATGCAGATGTTGACGCTGTAGTATGTTCAGGTGTACGTAGATTAAAACCCGTGGACGTACTAGGAATAGGACTGATGTGCCGTTCTGAGTCAGCAGCAGATGGTTGTACTGCTGTGGAATCATCATCTTCAACTACTTTGGGTTCAGATTGTAGGACTTCAGCAGCTACAAAGTCTTCATCTGTAAAGATAATAGAAATATACCCGTAGCCTTAAATCCTGCTTATGTCTTTTGTACAAACTAGAAAATGCAAGTGCAAGTGCAGCTTTCCTCATTGTATATCCCTCTTCATCAATTAGCTTAACAGCCCTTTTTTTCAGCCAGGTTTTGGCTTTGGTTGTCTTTCTCGGACGTACAGTGGCGGACAGAGTTTGTATACAAAACTGTCAAATTCCTCAATCGATTTCGAACTCAATTTGTAACATTATAAGGTTTATAATCGAATGAAGAAATTTGACAGTTTTGTATAGCTTGATGTGTCCGCCACTGTACTTTCACCATCTGAAATATATAACAAAACTATTTCAAAATGTTACTTGTGTCCACAATGGGGATCACTGGTAGGCAATGGTGATCACATGATTCCCATTGCCTACATCACCAAAATCCGGAAAAAAATATCTTGACACAAACACAATAACTGTTTACAAGAAATTCACTATAACAATATGGAAGTCTAATACTACGGCTCAAATAAAATACCATGAACGAAACGAAAACCCAAATATTTCGTAACTTACCTTCTAAATAGTACAGACGAAAAATTACATCAAAATGGCGTGAAACGTGTACACAAGTTTAACTCGGAAGCGCACGGCGAACACTGGCTGCCGCCGCCGCCGACGCACGCTATTGGTCCTCGGCTAGCAAGTAGGCAAGTTGCAATCGCTAGCTCGTGTTTGGTTTTTGTTTTTTTACGTGATCACGATTGCCAACTGATCCCGATTGCATACATCTCCCCTAATTAACTTCATCTTTTTATCAGGTGACTTTCCGGAATCATGGAAATCCCAGATAATCATTCCCATCTTAAAACCAGGTAAAGATCCTAAAAACTCCTCATCCTATAGACCTATAGCCCTTTCCTCCACTCTATCCAAAGTCCTAGAACACCTGATTAAAATCCGCCTTGAGTGGTTAGTAGAAAGCAAAGGTATTCTGGCACGCACTCAATTTGGCTTCCGCAAGTCTAGGGGTCCAATGGATAGCTATATTATATGAGCTATATTAATTAAAAGTTTGGCTGAATGAACACGGTTTAAGTTTGTCTATACCTAAATGTAACATTGTGGTATTCACAAGGAAAAGACATATCTCGGATATTGAAATCCTGATCGACAACCAACCCATTATAATTGATGATAAGGTTAAGTTCCTTGGTGTAATTCTTGACTCCAAATTGTCTGGTATCCCTCACTTCAACTATGTAGTCCAAAAATGCGAAAATAGTTTGAACGTCCTAAGATCCCTTTCCGGTGTCTGGTGGGGGTCCCACCCGTACAGTCAAAAACTACTATACAATGCTATAGTTCGTAGCCACCTCGATTACGGGTCCTTTTTATTAGAACCATGCAGTAAAGAGGCACTCCACAGAATCGACAAGATCCAAGCAAGAGCTCTTAGAATAGTCTTAGGTGCCATGAGGTCCTCCCCTATTAATGATTATGATTGATATGATTAGTCTTTGACGCCAAAGCGAATACCACGTTTTTGGAGCCTCTCTAACAATTTATTCATAATTCATGTAAACATTACGTTTTGCGTTCTAAAAAAGGTCCCATTGTGTAGCTGGTGTCCTGATACAGTATATTCAAAACAGTGCCAATATCTAAGTTTCGTGATTCTCAAGATATCATCAAAATATTGTGCATTCAAACAGTGTTCATCTTCAACATTTTGACGTGTCCGTCATAGATAGTGCGTGTGACTTTCGCGGTTACGTGTGACGCGGACGGGTCATAGTTGCGTGCACTGCGACGTACGCGTGAGTCATTGCGCCCGGTGCCCATCTGTTCTCATAGTTATACCGATACAGAAGGCGCGCTCCGTTCGTCGATTCAATTTGCTTCTGAGAAGATAGTGTATCATCATGAATTGTGCAGGGTGCAAAATTATGCTGAATAACGATAACTCGTTGAAATGCAACACATGCGAATCATTTTACTGTCTAGAATGTCTAAACTTTGGGATGGTAAATAAAGCGAGCGAGCTCAGCTCTGAACAGCTCTCCGCATTGAAATGCCCCTCATGCACTAATGTTTCTCGAAGACGGCGCGACAAGGAAACTTCGTCATCCTCTTCCTCAGTTCTTTCGCCGTATAGTGATAAATCGAAGCCGAGCAGCGCTATAACTTTGGATAGTATCAGTAAATTGCTGGACCAAAAGTTGTCCCCTACATCTGCAGCAATGATCGAGTCTCGTAAAGTGCTAATCAAAGAAGTGAAGGATTTAATTAATACGGAGATGAGTAAAATAGCCACCGAATTAAGAAACGAATTCTCTAAAACAACAGAATTTATTATGAACGAGGTAAAAGATCTCAAAAGCACCATTTCCCAGAAAGACGACATGATCAAGACACTTCAATCCGAACAGAGCCAGTTGAATAATGAAATATTATTGATGCGTCGTAGATGCTCTGTAATTGAAAAACAATCGCTTGGCAGAAATATCGAGGTGCAATGTGTACCCGAGGATCGGAATGAAGACATCCTAACCCAGTTTAAAACACTATGCACCACAATAAAGCATCCCATAGCCGACTCTGATATTCACGCATGCCGTCGAGTGGCAAAAATGGACAACAACTCAAAGCGCCCTCGCAACATTGTTGTTACCTTAACGTCACCTCGCCTTCGCGACGCATTGTTATCGGCTGTGCATCGGTTTAAGAAAGAGCAAAAAAATTATAAGCTTAACACACGCCACATCGGCTTACCAGGCGAAACTCGGCAAATCTATGTTTCCGAACATTTGGCCCCAGAAACTGAGCAATTGTATGCGGCGACCAGACGTGCTGCAAAGGACAAAAACTACGCATTCTTCTGGGTTAAATACGGACAAATTTATTTGCGAAAAAACGACAAAACCGATGCTATCCGGGTAAAGGATATGGACTCCTTAGTAGCACTTAAGTGACTACGTACTTTAATTTTAATTTCTTATTTATTTCATTGTTCAAACAGTTATGAAAGTGTTTTTTTAAATATATCACTAACCTCCTCCTATGTAACCATTGTTAAATTTAGAACGATTATCTTCAATGCTTACTTTCTGATTGATTTTATTACTCATGCAAAATACTCCATTAATCAACTATTTAAAAAAAAAGGGCATGTTTCTATGACGGTTCTCTTAAATTTATGTATTTACGACAAATTAAATCTCAGTAACCCATTCAGACTGGAACATAATATGTGCGTGTGTATTACGCGGGACTCGAACCGCGCGCTGTGCGGTACGTGTGCGCACGAGCGACCGGTCACTCGGAATGAATTGAGAAGCGAGGCGGCCGCGGCCGCGTTCCCTATAGCGCAGCAGCTTTGGTTGCTCACTTACAGGTACATGTACTTAACATATACCTGCACAATGTACCTTCTCACAATATTTATGTTTAGGTATTACGCACTGACAACAATGTTTGGTCTTGCAAATAAAACTAAAAATGGCTTCTAATAACTTGTTGATATATTATCAGAATGTGAGAGGACTTCGTACTAAATGTTTAAACCTTTATAATAATATACTTGCTGAGAATTATGATATTTTATTACTTACAGAGACATGGTTGCAGAGTGATGTTTTGGACAGTGAGGTCTGTGATGCGCGATACGATGTCTTTCGATGTGACAGGGATTTGACTTTGTGCGGTAAGGGGGGCGGTGGAGGAGTGATGGTTGGTGCTCGCAGGGAACTCAGAGCGTCAAGGGTGGATGAGTGGAAAAGCGACACAGCTGAATCTCTTTGCGTGCGAATACCGGCGGTTTCATTGACGTCACTATGTGATCTATTTATCATTATTGTTTATACGCCACCAAACCATGGCGGATTCTCTGCGCGCATCGATAATGTTTTAGAAAATATCTCTAACCTATTAGATAAAAATCCATCTTGTCACTGTTTATTAGTAGGTGACTTTAATCTCCCTATCATAAAATGGAAAGCGGACGGGTACACTATACAACAAGGGAGTACTGAGTTACAAACCTGTGCCGCAAATTTATTAGACCAGCTTCATTTTCTAGGCTTTCTTCAATACAATTTTATTTCGAACTCGAAAAATAATATTTTAGATCTTTGTTTCAGTAATCTTCCCTTAAATATCATTCAGCCTGCCCAACCATTAACAAAAATAGATATCTACCACCCCCCACTCATTATAGATATTCTGGACTTAAAATATAATACATTTAAAGTAAAAAATAATGCGCGTTACATGTTTCACAGAGGAAATTACGAAGAACTAAATAAGTACTTAAGTAATATTGACTGGCAAAGTATTTTCACATTAGAATCAATTGAGGATGACGTTAGTGCTTTTTATGAGACGTTGCAAGAGTGTTGTGATCTTTTTATACCGTTATCTGGCTCCTCTTCTAGTACATTACCCTAAGTGGTATAGTCGCGCTTTAATTAAAATTATATCCAACAAAAATAAAATGCACAAGAAGTGGAAACGCTTTCAAAACCCCCGAGACTATGATGAGTTTTCCTTGCTACGAGATAGAGTGAAGGCTGTTCAATCGCAGTGTTTTAAGGATTTTACTGGTAAAGCTGAGAAAATTGTAAGACACAACCCTAAATACTTCTGGACGTATGTTAAGTCTAAGAAAAAATGTTCCAGTTATCCTAAAGAATTCTCTTACAATGATGAAAAATTCTCCGAGGGGCAGAATATTTGCAATGCGTTTAATACATTTTTCGAGAGTGTTTTTACTGCATCCCGATCTTATAATAATAATCCTTCCGTTTCTTCCTCTCACAATATTTCTTGTAATGATGCTATTTCTAATATTGACATTTCACCTTCCATAATTGAAAAACTTCTCTGTAAACTGGATAAGTCCAAGGGAGCAGGGTTTGATGGAATACCTCCTCTGTTCTTGGCCAATTGCTCGAAAACCTTGGCTTATCCAATATATATCCTCTTTAAAAACTCACTTAAGAAGGCCATGTTTCCCTCGGTTTGGAAAAAAGCTCTTATAATACCTATACACAAGAAGGGATCTAAATCTAACATAACCAATTATAGACCGATTTCTATTTTAAGCACCATCGCTAAAGTCTTCGAAAAGGTAATTTATGATGGAATTTATCAGACAATTTCTCGGGGTATCAACACTTCACAGCATGGCTTTCTTAAGGGTCGCTCCACAGCGTCTAACCTAGCATTGTTTACAAATTATGTACTGGAACATATGGAAGGCGGAGGTCAGATAGATGTAATCTATACCGATTTTGAGAAGGCGTTCGACCGCGTGGACCACTCAATATTGGTAAGAAAGTTGGAACTCTTGGGGATTCATGGGGACTTGCTGAGGTGGGTGGTCTCATATCTTTCAAATCGTTCGCAAGCCGTCGTACTCGGTGGCTATCGCTCAGATTTTATAACTATCCCCTCAGGAGTCCCGCAAGGTTCTCATCTCGGCCCTCTCTTCTACAACGCTTATATATATGATATTTCCAACTGTATCAATAATGCCAAACATCTACTATATGCTGATGATAAAAAAGTTTTTATGCGAGTTAGTTCTTTTTCAGATTGCGAGCTGATCCAAATGGATCTAAATAACCTTTTATCCTATTATAAAAATAACAATATTACCATTAGCATATCCAAATGTCAGTGTATAAGTTTCACTCGCAAAACCAAGCCAATAATTTTTAATTATAAGTTTGAAGACGTTGTGATTATGATATATGAATTTCATTTTGTCTTTGGATTGTTTAACCAAAACGTTCTTAAACTATAGCATTAGGTATACAACTGGTTCAATGTAAAGTCAAGACTTGATATATTATAAGTAAGAATATTTTTTAAGCAAATTGTGAATAACTTTTTTGGCCTAATTTATTTGGTAGTTTCTAATAATGTAATAATGTATGCTATTGTAACGGCTGTTGTTATTCCAAATAAACAAAAATAAATAAAAATAAAATAAATTAACGCCCTGCAAGTGCGACCTCCGTCGTCAGTATATATCAGATAGATTCATATATAGAACAAACCAGTCAGTTTGCCACCCGCTTATTCCCCGCCTTCAAGTTCTGTCTGATCTGATCTACGAAGCTTCAAGCAAATATTGGACCCATAAAGATCCCCCTAGAATTATCCATAGCTTTAGAAAACTTCGTTGCTTTTCTTCTTGACCCCCCTTTTCCAAATTAATTACGACGCCTTGATTTTGGAACCTAACATCTTATTCGATTTTGGAATTAACAAGAATGACCCTCTTGCTAACGAGAAATTCACCCAACGCCTAAATGAGGATTGGCAACAATGGTTGCCCATATTTACTGATGCCTCCAAAGCGATGGATGAAAGCCCAGTTGGTAGTGCGGTATGAATTCCAAAATACAAGGTACTTCTTAGCTTCAAATCTCCAAAAGAAACGTCAGTGTTTACTGGTGAAGCTCTAGCAATCCTGGAAGCCATCCTTTTCGTTCTGACCCACAATCTGAAAAAGTGCATAATATTTACGGACTCCCAAAAGTTCCCTTCTGGCAATGTCAAGTAACTGCTTCAAATCAAAATCAATTTCCCCAATTATTTTTAAAATTAAAGAGGACCTTTTTAAATGTAACATCGAGGATATCCAAATTAAATTAATCTGGATCCCAAGCCACTGTGGGATAAGTGGCAACGAACAAGTAGACACATGGGCAAAAGAAGCTGTCGCGAATGGATCGCCCGTTAACTCAGTATATGCGTGTGATGTCTCACCTCTTGCTACGAAGGACTTAGCAGAAAAATGGCAAATCCGCTTTGACGAGACGTCCAGAACCAAAGGCCGCTTGTACAAGAGTGTTCAACCATCGATTCCTAGGAGGCCGTGGTTTTTTAACACAAAATACAGGCTGTATGTATAAGCGGAATATCTACGATATGTCGCCTTCTCATCGGTCACGTGTGTACTCCAGTTTTTTTAAACAAAATTCACGTATGAGACAGTTCTATATGCGAATGCGGCATAGCCGAATGAACCACAGATCATATATTTTTCAATTGCTTAAAATACCCGACATCCTTATATGACATATTACCACCCAAAATCCCCCGCCCTTTAAATTTCCAATATCTATTAACCCTCCCTGTTTCCCAGTATTTAAAATATTTATGTAAATATATAAGTATATGATATAAAATTATAATATTATTTCCATCCCTCTATTATTATTGTTAAATGTGCTGTTGTCTGTGTCGTCTTTATGTTGCTGCTGTGTTGTTTATATGTGCTGCTTTTTATTTGTTTTAGATGCTGGCTCTAACAAAAGAAGACCTCAAAATAGATCAGAAATCTAAAATCATTAACCAACCAATACCAAGCTAAACTCTGTTTTTTTACTATGCAGACTAAAACTGACAGAGATGGCAATGTGTTATCCCAGTACATTTTTGCTCTTTTTGACAGATAAATTGCATTTCGTACCTGGATGCGTATATAAATTGCATGTTCGTTTCATGTACACTCACTCCACAATATTTCTCCTATGGAACCAATGAAAAAAAAGGAAATTAAAAAAATGAAAGACTAAATTTTACCAAGAATTTCAGGAAAAGTACCTTCTGGCAACCCAGTAAAGGAGCAATCTAAAATCCCGAAATAATTTCAAGTTGAAGAAATTGGTGCAATAGAAATTTGGCAACGACGCGTAAGAGCGGCAACGTCGCTAACACATAATGTCATGCCTCGATGGCGCAGCGGGTAGACAGACGGTCGCACTTAAAAACTACTATTATTTCTTATCAATGTAAAGTCAAAGTGTGTGACCTTTTTTGCATTTTGTGTTTTATTATAGCAATAAAATAATACAATTTTTAATATATTATGAATATAAATTAACAAATCGCTAAAATATCATGCATATTTTTATTGCAGTTCAGCGCCATCTGTTCGATAGCCAGTTCGTTTAGCTAAGCAAACATAGCTTACCATCTAGGAAATTTAACTAGATTCGTATAGATGTCGCCGTTTTTACGAGAGATTGCATTCGTATCAAGCACACACACATTCAAGCGATTTCGCAAATTGCTACGTTTTTTAAAATCGTAATTATACTTTGTTTATGTTTTAATCATGAAAGATTACACCATTCGCGTAAATAGACACACATATATCATTTTTTAAAAGACATTTTAACCATATTCAAGCTTCTGCCTGTAAGTATTCCTGTAAAACAAGTTTGTATAGGAAACGGACCACCTTAAACACTTGACATTGGCGGAATCACACGTGCGGCCATCACCGTGCGCGGGATTAGGCCCATAAAAAAAAATGTAATCTCTAATTGGATTATTTATGTAATTCATGTAAATATAGATCGATTAATTAGTCCTAACTAGGTCCTATTAAACCTACGACCATGGACCTCCACCGGCCGGTTGATCCTAATAAGGTAAAATATTTGGAGGGTTTTTACAACTGTTTCATACGTAAGCATATTAAATATCGATTTAAAAACTATTATTTTATTATTTTACACCTACGAGGAGTTGACCTCCGAGGAAAAGTTAAGGTATGTTTACTGTCTTCTCAGCTTTATTTACTCCTCAAACCCTGATATAAAATCTGACCTTTTTTCGGCATTTACTCGTATCCCATCTGTTAAAGTCCTGTTGCAAGGGATTCAAATTTCTTCCCGTTTTCCTCCCCATTCTATTGTATTTTAAATGTAATGTGTTCTTTTGCCACCTTCTATGAAATAATGCATCATTATAATTGACTTACAATTATTTGCCTAATTTGAAATGCATGTAACTAAATATTTACACAAGATAATTTTCTTATCATAGAATATTTATTTATTTATTTAAAACTTTATTGCACAAAAAAAAATATACAATAGGCGAACTTAATGCCAAGAGGCATTCTCTACCAGTCAACCTTTGGGTCATACAGAAAGGATAATGATGCGGCGAAAGAAGATTACTATGCTATATACATCTGTAGAATTTACTTTGCAGTAAACTTTTAAAGTCAGAATAATATTCTATGATAGTCACATGCTTAAGTTACAAACAAGAAATAGGCTGTTGGAAATGTAAACGAAACATGCTGCTCTATGCTTTAGTCTATGGACTGTTCTCTTGTTAGACTGTCGATGTGACGTGGGCTTATGGCCATCGAAGAACTGAAATACAAATCTAAAACATAAACGCTTATTTATTAATACACAAATCTGCTGCTGCCGCCACTCTGCCAATTGGTTATGGTCGCCAGATTTTTTGTATAGCGTTTTTTGTAGAAAAGTTTTTTTGATAGATTTTTTCAAATTGAAAAAAAAGATGGCTACCAACGAAAGTCAGTTTCCCGTCGAGAAACTAAAAGGTATGATGGATTATCATTCATGGAAATTCGCAATGAAGATGATACTAATCCATGAAGACCTGTTTGAATGTGTTTTGACTGAGGGAAAGCCCGAAGACAAAAAGGACATGAAGGCGCTGGCGAAGATCTGTCTTTCCGTCAGTCCGTCTCTATATCCGTATACGTCCGTAATGCGAAGATCGCGAATGAAGCGTGGGGTAATCTTCAGAAAGCATTTGAGGATCGAGGATTATGCCGGAGATTAGGCCTAATGCGATGTCTTTTTGGGATGAAGCTGACAGACCACGTTGACATGGAACAGTACATTTTCAAAATAACTGAACTTGTCCACCAATTATCTGACATCGGATCTCCTCTGGGAGATGACTTCGTGGCGGTTATAATGTTGAGTGGGTTAACCACAGACTACGACCCCTTGATAATGACCCTGGAGAATAACACCACGTTATCGAGTGAGATGATGAAGAGTAAGTTGCTACTCGAGTGTCAGCGGAGACAAGAGAGCGCTGAGACAGTGACTGCATTGGCTACGTCGAAGAAACCAGTGAAATGCTTTAAGTGCAAGAAAGCAGGCCATGTGATACGAGATTGCCCTCAGAAGAAGAAACCGCAGAAAGGTCAAGCTAAGGAAAGCAAGGAAAACTCTTTGCTAGCAGCTCTTTCTGTGACCCTTCAAAATGCAGCGTGGTGCATCGATTCTGGAGCAACAAATCACTAGCCTTTTATTCAGGAACCTAAGGCTGAACTGGTCCTTTTTGCACACTGATTCCAGCAGTTTTGTGAGCTCCTTGACATCTTGAATGCCGTAGAGAACTATCGGTGGGGGTTTGGTGGGCTTTTTGGGGCGGACAGGTAGTCCTGATAGTTTGTCGGGGGAGTCTAGAGGCAGGATGTCAAATCTATTGCTTGTTGTGGTTCTCCCTGCTTGTGAAGGTGACTCGCTTATTTTTCTTTTTTTATTGTTGCGAGGAGATGGGGCTTTTTGCCACGATGGAGGAGATGGATTTTGGGAGTCAAATTCTATTGTATTCCCATTTTGTGGTTTGTAAACAGATTAGATCGGAACAGTTTTTGTTGATCCAGAGGGCTTGTTTGAGTTTCCAACCGCTGACGTCCTTGGGCGATTTAGGAACATGCTTTGGTGGAACGCTTGTTGCACATATTTTTTAGTGTTTCCAGTAGCATTAACTGGGGAGGAAGCCTGGTCACCCGCCGGGGGTCGGCCGGATCCCATGACAAATCACATACTTTTGTCTGACCTTCCATAATATTTTTTGGGTTGGGAGATTACTCTTGTTGCTTTCCCTAGGCAACAATGCCACACTGTTTGAGGAGATTTAGTTCATCAAGGTTTGTGGTTCCCTGTTGACAGGTTACTTAACCGCCGCCCGTTACTCGGCGTTGTGTTCGATTGGCGCCACCCGGGGGGCACGTTTAGGGTAACAAAGGGCAATCTTCTTACGGACGCGAACACCACCACCCTCCTATATATGTAGCAATCTATCCGTACAGTAGGTACCGTACATGTGGGATGGGGTTCTAAATAAATTCAAGGACGGGAATAAGTAATACTATATTAATAATTAATCTTTTTAGTCAAACGTCTTTCGTCGTCGTCCGCCATTCGTCGTCTCTCATCTCCCTCTCTCTCTCTCTCACGTCATTCTAATTAAACATCGAACTCATACACGTTCCTTGGCATGCATCTACCGATCACCAATCCCACATACATGTCCGTATAGTGCGACCATGATCGGAAGGCACTACAGTGACATTGACAGGAGGGCGTTGTAAAACGTATTTTATAAGCGAAAATGTCAAAACAGCATTAGTTGCGACCTCAGAACAATAACTAAAGCAATAGAAACCGTACTAAAATAGCAACAGAATTCAGCAGTTTGTACTATTTTCTCTTATGAAACTGTAAATGTGTCAGAATCGGATGCATATACATCTGGACATTCGTAATTCAGAAGGTTGTCACCAGCCAAAATCGTCCACGGCGCACGACCGTAATAATGCGACCATTATCAATCGGTTTCAGTTTACAAAAAATATGATGGCGCAGGTACGTACTTTTGATTTAGTAGCATTATTAATTATTACAACCAAGTAGAACCATTTGACATTTTAACTCGTGACTCATTCAAAAATAATAATTAATAAAAAACCAGGCGGTGTTTTTGTTTCGCTCACTCTCGTGCACGATGTATCAGATGTGAATAAGATAGTTGTACGTAGCTTTTATTTTAGTAGGGCTTCTACAACTTTAGTAGGTAGTACTTTTGTATTGCTTTAGTGTTGTTCTGAGGCTGCGACTTTTGCCACCACAGACCAAGAAAAAAAAAATAAACTCGATTGGACAGGCTCGATTCCACCGATCTTTATCCATGGATAAATCTATGGAATAGCGTCATAAAATGACAGCGCTATACCATAGATTTAGGATAGCTATATCGGATTAGGATTAATCGAATTGGCCCTAAGTAGGCTCCCGAGGCAGAAAAATCCGCTAGATGGCGTACTGTTGGACTGAGGTCCAACCAAGGAACTTATACCTAGAACTAGAATGCTTACGTTAAAATATGGACCAATAAAAAATCAACTTTATGAACAAGTCGCAATGTTCAATATTGCATTCCATATTGGGAAAGGGAAAATTACTCCGAGCAGGACAACGTCAAAAGTGGAATCTGTCTCTTTCTGGAAACGTCAGTGTAATACCAGTGATAATAAAAGAAACGTATAGTAGAAAGTACTGTAGTTTCTATTATCCTTTTGATAGCTGTTTAACACGCATTAAAACTGCTACAAAAGCTGATTTTAAAATTAAATCATTTTTATTTTTATGCATTATTCCTGTAATGAAAAAATATTAACTCTCCGAACAAAAACTTACTATGGTAGTAACTAATAAATTTAGAATGGTAACCCAGGAAAGCCTCATTAAAAAAGAATATGGCCGATATCGAGTGTTTAAAAATGTGAAATATCGGATATCGAATGAAAATCAGTGGAAATCGTGCACTGCACTCGTCTGGAGGCAAAAGAGTCAAAATTAGAGCTCCGAATTACGGGTGGATAGATAGACAGACGGACAGCAAAGTATTTTAATAGGGTTCAGTTTTTTGGTACTGATCCCTAAAATTAATAGATAACTTTGTTGAAAACAGGTAATTACAGATGTACAGACAGCCACACATCAGGTTATCACAACCAGTCAAATTTCCTCAAATGATATTCAACCTAATGTGTTTATCAGTAAGATGAAAGTCGATGGAAAAAATTTCAGTTTTGTATAAGTACTTTGATCTGTGGCTGTACGTACTAATTCATTCATTTTAAAAACAATACATCAAGTTTTTAAGTGTTCTTAATGTCGAACCGTATAAAAATCGAATCAAACATTTTAAGAAACATTCTGATGCCATCATACGATCTACTGCTTATCAACTCATCATGGAAAAATATTGTACCACTGTTCGAAGCATGGACACATTAGTAGAAAGAGATGACATCCACTTTTATAGCTTTATTCTTCGGATCGGATTTGGTGTGGCCGTAAGCATTCCAGTTATAGGTATAAGTCAATCAGATCGCGCGTAGCGTTTGGATATTGCTTACTTATCATTTTACGAGTGAGTTCAGTTAGTTTATCAATGTACGAAAGTGTGGACGTAAAATAATACAATTTATTTCACGTTTAGAATCCTACGAATCCTAGTATAAGTTCCTTGGGTCCAACATCAACAAACAAACAACATTGTTTGTTCAGTTTGTGAAATTGACATTTTGACAGATCACGTTTAAAAGTAACCAATCACTTTGTATATGGACCTCAGTCCTATAGTACGCCATCTAGCGGATTTTTCACGCGATAGCCCCCATTCTTCCTACTAAGTTAAGTAGGTTCAGGTATCACTTATTTAGCAAGGATATTTAAGGAAAAGGCTAATAGTGACGGTGTGTTATCGCAACGGAATATTCTCTTTATGCACCAGACGGCTAATACTGCTAATACTGATGATATATCATTACCCTCCTGTCGTCATAGTTACTTACATCAACGAACATAGGCGTTTTACTCACTGCCATTTCATTGTATACAATTTTAAAATCACAGTGGAAAACATTTGATGTCCCAAGGTCAGGAAATAATAGCCACATTTATTAATATACTTAAGTACTTACCTATTGGACTTGTTATTGTGAATGGATATGACATAATAGAAGTGTGGTGCTATTTTTTAGAATTTTATGACAAACAATGTAGGCAGACCTATTAATAAAGCATTATGTTATTTTCAGTTGATATTAATTTGACTTCAGTGACCGTATCAGTGGGCAAAACAATCGACATGAAAGTACCGCCCGGGGACGAAGATTCTTTTTTATATAACTATTTACTAAAAACAATAGTAAGTATAGGTGTTTGCCGAGATATTGTAACCCCGAAATTGTTTAAAATGGATCCGGTTTAGTAGCTAAAACATAAAATCGATTGGCGTTGCTAGTGTGCCCTACCCGTCACCTTAAATGGTTATGCCAATTTCGGAAAAAACCCTAACGCAGATTCTGTACGGGTGCGGTAGAATAACAATGTCGCCCAGCACGTCCCCCAGTACTTTTTTAGAATAGCCAGACATTTGGTTACAATCTCACCTGATGGTAAGTGAAGATGTGGCCGAGGATGGATCATGCCTGTCTAGTAACAGCCTATTCACTCTTTTCTTGAATAAGTTCAGATCATTGTGTTGAGGGAACACATCTTCCGGCAGAGAATTCCATTCCTTAGTTGTATGAAAAGGATCAGTCCGTTTAGGGTGCATGTCTTTGCTAGCCGTTGCTAGTTCCATGGTAGATAGGTAGAAAGAACATCTGGCCGAGTGCCTAAGATAATGGTGTCTGGTATCAAAAGGTTGATGGTTCAAACCCGAGTGGGGCTGTAATATTTTAGGGAGGGACATGAAGGGAAGATTCTGAGCCGGTGTGCTTGCCCCCTCCCCACTCAGGCGATGAGGGAGCGTTGCAGATGGTTTTGGTGGATAAGCCTCTCGACAGCTTCTCGTCCGGAGAAGCGTGGCAGACGGAGAGTCTCACATAACCCGTTCGCCCTCCGGTGGACGGGTATGCATAAAGATGTCGGCTCAATCCACCTCGGGCTGGCAACATTTCCCCTGTATCACAAAAAAAGGTAGATAGGTAGAGGGTGTGGAGGGCGGCGGGTGGATCGAGGAAGAAAAGAGGGCGACACTATTTAAACGTTAACTTTTTAAAATCGTGTTTTCTAATAAGGTGGTAAACAGTTTAACAATACCTCATTATCATACATGACCGTGATTAGGACATTTTTTGGGTGACCGTGAATTTGGTTTCAGTGGCATATCGTTACTGCATTAACTACTTATTCTTACAACTGGGTAATTTATTCCATGGACTAATTTAGTCTATGTTATGCTAATCAGGCATAGTTTGAAATAGTTAGGTAACTATATTGTCAAATCTGTTACACATTCTTGTCTCTTCTAATCTTATTCAATACGGTATTTGAATATTTTTTTTATTTTTGTTATCATCTTATGATTTCTCTCAATTATAGAAACATCGTTGAAAGTATTACTTGATTCTACCAGAGATATCACAACTTTAAAATCTCATTATTTTGGGCAAACCCAAAATGCTCCATATAAATAGCAACGGCATGTGACGTCACACGCACGCAAGTATTTTGTATGCATTTCAATTGAATTTTGTATCGTAGCTAACTATATCAAATGTTTCGTTTATATCAACGGTTACTTTATTATAGTTGGTGCAAATTGTATGGGTTTTTCAATGGTATAAATTATTTTTTAATTCTTTCATACTTTTAAACTGGATTTGCCCATGAATCTTTGAATGACTATAAAACCAGGTAGACGTTATATTTTAATGGAGGATTTTTGCTTTTGGTAGGTAGAAACATATTTTGAAAAAATATAAATATTTTGTAAAATCTCGAGTTTAGTCAAATATCCTATTGAGTTTGGTCAAATACTCAGATATTTTTGATAGGTTTGGGCGGTGAAACGTTTTTTATGTGATCCGAAATCTCAAGGTCCGTGGTCAAACGTTTATTTCATTATGTTTAGATAGCCTCATTTCAGGTTTACTACGTTCTGTCAAAATTTAATTGACATTTTAGAGATTTTTCATTTATACCTCGTACTCCTTTATCGTATCGTTCAAGAGCGTTAAGGTGCTCAATGCACAAATGTTGGGTCCGTTTTTGTACGCGAAAAATTTATTCACGCTAAAAGTGGCCGCTTTTGACGGTAATTAATTTTTCGCGTACGCGTTGGACCCAACATTTGTGCATGTTAATTTAATATATAGATCCGGTTTAGTAGCTAACAATTTACATCGATTGGTGTCGATAGTTAGGGCTACCCATCGCCTTAAGTATTCACTAACCAACTGACCGACAAACGAGCAAGCGAGTCACCTGATAAAAAGTAATCAACGCGGCCCATGAGCATCCGCAAAATCAGTGAGATCGCTAATATGTCGCCGGCAATTTTAAAAAGAGAGTACGCTTTTCTCTTGAAGGTCCCTAAGGGCCGATTTCACCGTTAAAATTGAACGCGATCAATTCACTTGAACTCGGTCTACGCTGCTAAACTGAGTTCCGTTCCTTTGTTTTCGCTCGCATTGATCGCGTTTAAGCGTTGATCGCGTTCAATTTCGACGGTGAAATCGGCCCTAAGTCGTAAGCCATCGGGAATTACTCCTGCAGCCAAACCGTTCCACAGAAAACTGAGGTACGTGGTAGAAAGTTCCGGGAGAAACGCACAGTATTACACCGCCCTCCGTCGAGATGATGGGGATGGAATGACAATCGCTTGCGTGTGGTTCGATGTTAGAATTTAGCTGCAGGGAGTAGATATAACAGTTCCTTAAACGAACAAACAATCATTTATTTGCTAATAAATACGTGTGATATAGATTAGATCTTATAAAAATGGTATCGGGTTTATGTATTCTGCCTGCAAGCAGGCGTGCAAGAGCATTCCCCATGATGATAATAATAATAATAAATTGTTTATTCAGTAAATAAGGGCACATTACATTACATTAAAACTTAATAAATTACAATACCAGGGTTATTCATTGCCTAAACTAGGTTAAAACCTGTGTTTCAGTCTATACAAATAAAGGTAAAAGATTAACTAATTACTTACAATTAATTAACAATTTTAAACTTCTTATGAGCAAAACTAATTACATTTTGAAGTAACAACTAAACTAAACTTTTATTTACAAGCTACAAGTAAATGTTCAGTATCGTCGTACGATAATGTTCTTCAGAATTTATTTATTACTAATTTACACTTATGGTTATTTAGTTATAAATCTCTAGTTCTTTATTTATTTTGTTATAAATGTATGGTCCAAGAAATGTGAAAAACCTATTTGTAAAAATAAATTTGGATGTTGATTGGGAAGTGTAAACTATACCTCTCCGTCGTTTGTTAGTGATGTTAGCGTCATAGGGCATTATTGAGTGTTGTTTTAGTATTATGTGCGATATGAAAAGCTGGATAGTTGCGTTATAGAATGCTGAGGGAAGCTATATCCCGGTTTGCCGCCTCTCTCTAGCGTAAATTGAAAAAAATACCTCGCGCCCGGGAAGGGCGTAGATAACTAATCAATCAAACCAAAATATACAAAAAATGGCGTTTGTTTATGGAATCCCCCAATTTTTGTTTAATATTCCCAACATTAGGGTGACGCCACAGTTGCAGGAAAGAATGTATGACCGTGTATGTCCACCCTAAGACTTCACTGTCTGTATCTACATACAGACAGTGAAGTCTTATATATATCTACCTACGTATACCTACAGCCTGGAGACAGACAGACGGACAGACAGCGCCGAAGCCTTCTACGGTCATTATTTTCCTACAACTACTAAGTAAGTATGTACACACGGCGTCACGTCGAGTTACCCTTGTTGACCTTTGGAAGTTTGGACCGTTCATATGTCTGGGAAAAAAGTGCTATTTTTCTGTCGCTGACTGTACATACTCGTATAGAAAAAAAAACTGGTTGTCCAGAGTACCTATTTAGGTAAAGACGGGGTCAGGTCAAGTTATCCCTCAGCAGTGCCAAAATAACATTTGTGTCTCAGAGATAAGTTTAACATGGGTAACTCGACCTTACGGAATCTTACTAACTCATTCCCCTCAAATTATAGGTACAAATATTAATAATATCTAGTGACTTACAAAGTAGGATAAAAGTCAAGGTAATAAACTTTCTTAGTTACTACAATCTTATGAGTAGCACCAATTAAATTCATACACGTGTCAATTTACACGAGAATTTCTAAGGTTAGGTACGAATTAAGATGATTTCAATAGTCTTGTATTGTCATTAAATGTAATTATAAAAGCATTTCGTTACAGTGTTGTAAAATTTGTATAAAGTAACATGGACTTAACAAAGTTTATAATGGGTCTCCGTGCCTTAATTATAATGCCATATTTTCAAGGTCCCGGTTTTTAGAATAAATAAAATAACAATGATAACAACTGGAGATGATCCGAGTACTCGGTTACCATTTGGTAGGTACTCGGTGACTCGGCAGTTAATTTGATACTCGGCTCCAATGACGAGTAACCCGGTCTAAATACAATTATCATATTGAAAATTATATAAAAATGATACAGGCTGGTTTACATAATATGTTCCCCTCCTCATCTCAGCTCCTTATGACAGGGGAACCAGACAAACTGGATCTCGGTTAGGTACACATACTTTTTAAAGAATTGCTACCTACTACGTTGCAATTGCAATGGTCACGGTATAACTATGACGCTTTCAGCAGAGCTAAAATATCGGAAACACACTCAGATTTAATCTAAGGAAACTTACAAATAAGGTAACATACATGGTAGCAGTTCAGTAAAAATACTTATAACTGAAAACAGAAGAAGTTTTTGTGTCCCAAACTGAAACGAGTAACTCTGCCGGTGCGCCGAGAATGGACAACATTTCAAATTTTTAACATGTCCATATTGTTTTTTTATATGAAAGTAGACATAAAATGAACAGACCCATATTTTTTCTTTTTTCAAAATTTGTCCATTTTCATGCATAAAATAATTATTGAAATTTTTTTTATTCTAAATAGACGTAAGCGCCAAATGACGTCATCGGACGGCTGAATACAGCGATATTCCTTTGTTTATCATTGTTTTAATAAAAAAAAGGTACTACTGTCAAAGGTAAATAATACTAGTGTCAACATTGTCAATGTCATTCATACATTCAACGTTGACAAGTTGTCTTTTTTTTGACAGTTGCATGTCATGGGTTTGGCATTTCGTAAATTTAAAACTATAATGTGCTAAGCAAAGAAATATTTTACATTCTGCCGTCCGATGACGTCATCTTACGTTTTTTAGTTTTTAATTTTTTTCTCAGTAAATAAGCAATATAAAAAATTAATAAATATATATTCGCGCAGCGGAAAAGTAAATAAAGAAATGGTATTTTTTGTTTCAGAGCTTAGCAATTTTGAAATGTTGTCCATTCGGTTTGAGGAACTTTGAACCGAGTTTACCTACTCGGTACTCGCTTACTGAGTAAAATTAGCACTTGGCGCATCTCTAATAACAACCATCGAGTCTCGTAAATAGTAGCTAGCTAGTATACCTACCTACTTACAATTACAAGGGCTGATTAATCTTATGAGATGAAAAGATTTACGAGAATTAAGAAAGTATTCATTCAACTTTTATAAACGTAAGCCATTTTCAAGGATGGCAAGCTTTCGCGTCGCTTCTGCATTTCTTTGAACACTAACCGGTTAACTTCCGGGAATATCTTTATAAGTGCCTAGTTACAATCAATGTTGTTACTATGCAAAACGCTTAGAAGGTTTAGTGGCCGTGGTCATGTATGTAACTACCTAAGTAGGTAATTTTTCGAGCTTAGCTCGGGTTTGTGATAATCACCAATTCGCTCGCAATAGGCAATGGACAACATTTCAAAATTGCTAAGCTCTGAAACAAAAAATACCATTTCTTTATTTACTTTTCCGCTGCGCGAATATATATTTATTAATTTTTTATATTGCTTATTTACTGAGAAAAAAATTAAAAACTAAAAAACGTAAGATGACGTCATCGGACGGCAGAATGTAAAATATTTCTTTGCTTAGCACATTATAGTTTTAAATTTACGAAATGCCAAACCCATGACATGCAACTGTCAAAAAAAAGACAACTTGTCAACGTTGAATGTATGAATGACATTGACAATGTTGACACTAGTATTATTTACCTTTGACAGTAGTACCTTTTTTTTATTAAAACAATGATAAGCAAAGGAATATCGCTGTATTCAGCCGTCCGATGACGTCATTTGGCGCTTACGTCTATTTAGAATATAAAGAATTTTAATAATTATTTTATGCATGAAAATGGACAAATTTTGAAAAAAGAAAAAATATGGGTCCGTTCATTTTATGTCTATTTTCATATAAAAATACAATATGGACATGTTAAAAATATGAAATGTTGTCCATTATAGCATCGATGAATTGATTTCTATGATGGATGCTTGTGCCATGCACTGGGATAATAGTACTTGAACCTTATTATTTATAAAATAGGACATTCAACAGGATCAGTATATAATGCAGTTATCATAAAATTAACACATTTAACATGACCTTCACCTATCTTAATAATGGATACCACATCATGCATTAATATCAATTTAATATTGAAGAACCTGTTCTGTGTGGCTGTGTGGTCCCCGGCAGAGTAGAATAGGTCACCCTCACTCTTACCGAGGTGTCGTAAAAGGCGACTAAGGTAAAGCTGCTGGCATGATCATCAGCACCCAGAGAAGGAAAACTCTGCATTTATATCAAAACCCTCGCCAACCCGTCTGCCAAGCGTGGTGAGTATGGCGATTACCCCTCATGTGATTGAGGGAGGCCCGTGCCCCAGCAGTGGGGACTTAAATGGGCTGATGATGATTGAAGAACCAGCTCATATAATTAAGATTATCTTAAAATAAAATTTAAGATAAAACTGTTCATAGACTTTTTTTATTTAATTAGAATCTCATTGTTTCTTTTTACTTAAAACAATGTTGTAAGTTAAGTATTTCACTTTAATCTTATTTTTTTTTTTATACTATGTCAGTGGCAAACAAGCGCGGCTCGTCTGATGGTAAGCAATTACCGCAGCCTATGGACGTTTGCAACTCCAGAGGACCTGCATACGCGCTGCCGACGCCTTAAAAACCTTAACGCTCCTTTTTTGAAGAACATCATGCTGTATTCCCCCGGGAAAACCTCTGATGGCAGCCACAGCCGGAGCGTTCGCGGGAGGAAATTCCTCTGGAACCGTACTGTACTGTGCGAGAGCATTTGGGTTCCAATGTTTGAGGGTGGACGCTCTGATGGCGGCGGGCGGTGCGAGCGTAAAATGAGGATGTTGGCATTAAGTCGATTACTTCCTCGGAGGTTAAATAGCATGGTGTATACATTTAATACTTTTATGTTGTAACTACATAATACATAGAAAACATCCATCCAGACCAATAAAAACAAACATTCATCGTTCATGCACACAAATGTTTTGGACCAGATGCAGCCTTAACGATCACTGATCAACAACGTCAAATATAATATCCTGGTTCCGAACTAAAGCTTTCTCTTTGCGATGGAAACCACGAACATCGAAGGTACCACAAACAAGCACAAATATCTATTTCATCAACAAACATTAATTGTATTGATGCGGGAAACAAACTCGCGACCCTTGCCATTGCGTCTCGACCGGCGCTTAAGAACTCTCCATCCATTTCAGTTGGAAACCAAGTATGTACCCCAGGATTTTTTAAATCTATGTGCATATTCCTATCATATCGTGAGGAAACTTGCACGTCTCGGACAGTTTCTCAGAATTAAGGATATCTATTCCGAACGTGTAACCGTGATTAAGTTGGTCTGGTTGCCCTGTCTAAGGGTTGCGAAGGTGAGACGGGAGTCGCTTAATTGTAATGGGGGCTATCGCGTGCGAAAAATCCCCAAGATGGCGTACTATATGACTGAGGTCGACGGTGGGACGGTACGTGCGGCGTCCTCGGAGCACAAACCATTGTACAAGCAGTAGAACTCACATAGGAAGGCAAAATCTCTCCTAAAACTTAAGGGTTCAATACCGCATGTGAGTTTGGGATCATCGATTACTATATACCTATTGTAACCCCCGACGCAAAAACGACGGTATGTTATAAGTTTGACGTGTCTGTGTTTTTGTGTGTCTGTGTGTCTGTCTATGGCATCGTAGGTCCCGAACAAATGAACCGATTTTGATTTTGGTTTTTTTGTTTGAAAGATGAATAAGAAGGGAGTGTTCTTAGCTATGTTGGATAAAAATCGATCCAAGATAGCCGCCGTCACAAAGATTTGTATTGTATGTTTTAAAACAACTCCCACAATATGGGTATCATATAAAAGGGCTTGAGTAGCAGAATATATTAATTGTAAAAATTTCAAATCCAAGATGGCTGCCGTCAGAAAATGACGAATAACCTTTTTTGTTGTTCCAACTGCCTCAATATAGGTATAAAATGCTTTAGTTGTATCGGGCGTTTTTTAAATTTTCAATTTAATTTTTATATTATTTGGGATTATAACATATAGCTTCTCTAAAAATAAGACAGGATTCGATTAAGAAGTCTATGAGATTATGGCAATTACTTATCATCGCAACATCATGTTCCGTCATTTTCCCATTTCCGGAAGTATCTACCTACCTACCTAAAGCTATTGAAGTCGTGTTACGGTCATTATAGCTAGTTTCCTAGGATAATAGAGAAACGCGTGATGGTACTTACGTTCGGTAGCTAAGACGCGTGCTATCGATAGACCTAACGCACTAGAATAGTTATTTATGTACCTTATTTTTGAGTTTCCGATATTTCGGCACTGTTGCAAGCGCCATGGTCACGGAGTAACTGAAGTTTTTGCGGGTAAGATGTTACCAGACTGGCAGACAAAACGGTCTACCCTCCTTCGCAGTCTTTTATTACGCGCATCTGCGGTAGGTACCACTGTTCACTAACTCACTATTTTCTCGCATCTGTTCTCGACACACAACACTCTGTGAGTGTTGTGTGGCGATCTGACCGCGAAATAAAAAAAAAGAGAAAAATAAGGTACATGGTAGAAATCTCGTAAATAACTATTCTAATGTTAGTGACCATGAAAGTTTAAAACCTAACGCACTGATTTAGGTGCGTCGTCCATTGGAATTACCGCTACCATTTCGCCATGGAAAGTCAAAACAAGAAACAGATGACGCTTTGATTGTTTGTTTTTTTCTTGTTGATGGGTTTTCTCTTGGCTTCCCACTGAACACTAGAGTTGAGAAGAAGCCTAGAATGAAGCGAGCTTACCCAGAAGTAGCTTATGCAGTCTAGGTATAAAAATATCGAATGATGAGAAGAGATGAGACAGCGGTTCCAAAGGACCCCAATTACATGTGTGCAGCTGTTAGCAATGGGCGGCCATGCCGATTAGGTACTACCCGCCGTTGGCCAGGGAGCCCAGGACATTTTCGATAGCAGCTCCAAACAGAGAAAAAATACTACCGAAAGGGCCGCACCGTAGTCCCCACCTACGCTTAGACCTTGATTAAGGATTGGTAATTACACTTTTAGAGTAATTAACATAGGCTAACTGGTTACACGTTTAGAGTAATTAACACAACGATTTTTGGAACCCACAATGTGACTCCCTGCTGTACCAAAAAGTGAGCAACAGTTTAACTATTAAAGGAAAGTATTAATGCATGCATTAAATAATGTTAATGATAGGTAATTCTACAGTTGATAAAGAGGTGAGTCAAAATTTTTGGAAAGCTATTTTTATTAAGTATAACGACGTGTAGATTCTTGACAGTGGACGTTTAAAGTAATTAGTTTTATTACTTTTTATTTTAAAGAGTCGGAAAATGGCTTCTAGTGGTAGTTACGGTACGTAAATAGCTTGTTTTGTACAGCTGAGGGTACCGGAAAGGTTGGCAGTACACTTGTGACTCCACTGGTGTCAAGGGTGTCCATGTTTTTGTATAATAATATCCTGTTAATTAACTCTTTAAAACAGATATCTATAGGAAATTATTTTGAAATTTAAAAAGTTAGATAGATAGATAGATATTATTTATTACACAAAAAGAAAATACAAGCATGATACAACAACAACTTACAGTACAATAAGTTATGATAGATATGTATTTTTTTTTTTTTTACAAAAATCCACAGCTCTTATTGCTTATTAAACAAAATTTCTAATTTACTAATCTTATAGCTAATAACAAACTTTCCTTATGTTCCTAAAATAAAAAAAAATCAACAAAGAGACGACGAGACATAAGTGACAATATTAATGGACAAAGAAATTTAAACTTTTGCGTTGCATTAAACAAATAATTAATGTACACGGGACAAAACGCACTTCCAGTCCGCTTGTGACCACGACCGTTGTAACGCGGTCGAAACGTCAAGCTATGAGTGTAAGCTACTACGAGTATGTACTTACATATAAAAATAACCGTGTTTTGTACCCGTGTAGGTACATTAATTATTTAAGTATAATTACCTATAAGTATCTATCTAATTAATACTTATGTACTTCAAATTTGAAAATATTTGTGGTAGACAGAATCCATTGTTGCCGCTATGCATGCTTAGCGGCACAGCGGCGTAGGTTAGCGGCGCTAACTCACGCTATACATATACATCACCCAACGGACAGTAGGCCTAACCTTCGCCACACGGTTTGACGCGACGTCGCGCAAGAGACGATAAAATAAAATTATCGTCAGGACATCGCGGTACACGTACTCGAGGCGAATCGCGGGCATCTCGCGAGCGCTTTTCGAATTCAGAACAATAAAAAATTAAGTGTACAAAATATTTTTAATTGAAAAATAATTCGATTTATTGGATTCACAATACTTAATAATAAAATTTAAAAAAAAACTAGTCTGACGTGTACTGAAGTGTTTTTTTTAATTGTAAATAGTTACTTAAATGTTTTTTTAATTTTTTATAAACAATGATTGTGTTTCTAAAAATAGTTTTGATTTTGTGTGTTGTTCTGGTTGTGTGCAACGCTCAATTACTGAGGAAAGAAGCTTATGCAACAGTGGTGAGTGAAAACTTTAAAAGCTTTTTGGCGGACGGTACTGCGTTCGAATCCTGGTCATATTAATTTAGGTAGGTATACTACTATTATTGGGATTAAATGTTATTTCTGATTGACATGTTAATACGAAAAAAAATACTGGGGTCAACATGACGTGGTACTTTGGAAGTTACATCCAGAATTAGATTTGGGGGAGAGGTTCGGAGGGGGAGGGGAGAGAGTTTGATATAAAGGAATGGTTGGGGTTACCAAACATGACAATAACGAATTTGTTAAACATAAAAAATTCGCTAAAAATAACAAATGCGTTGAAAATAACCAATCGTTGAAAACAACACATAATAATATTATGTTACAAATAACAATTGTGTTAAAATAACCAATTTGTTGAAAATAATAAACGATAAAAACAACAAATGTGTTACTAATAACAAAAAATAACAACAATTGTTACAAATAACAACTGTGTTAAAAATAACAACTTTGTAAAAATAACATCTTTGTTAAAAATAACAACTTTGTTAAAAATAACATCTTTGTTAAAAATAACAACTTTGTTAAAAATAACATCTTTGTTAAAATAACTTTTATCTTTCTTTCTAATTTTGTTATTGTTAGAAATGGGGTGAGCCCTGCGTCTCATAGCCACTGCGACCAGTAGATGATCTATTGTGGCAGAATTTTGTTATTACAAACTGTGTTAATAGTAATTTTATTTTAACATGTTAATTTAATAGTTATAACTTTTAACGCCCACCACTACACAATTTCGGAGCGTGGGTAGTTAATTCTCAGTGGAGAAGTGCGTCTCCTAAATCAAGTGCTAAGTAGATTTGAAAAATTCAGAGTTTTTTTTTTTATATAAGTGGCAGACGAGCAGACGGATCGCCTGATGGTAAGCGATTGCCGCCGCCCATGGAAAAGTCGCAAAAACAGTGGAGTCACAAGTGCGATGCCAACCTTTAAACTCTGGTTTGGGCCTCCGGTACCCTCACTCACGCAGCGAAACACAGCACTGTGCTGCTTCACACCGGTTTTTCTGTGAGGCCGTGGTATCACTCCGATCGATCCGACCCATTCATGCCGAAGCGTGGTTCTCCCACGGACAGCAAAGTGTAAGCCTACCCCGGGCTCCAAGTTGTCTTTTGTCAAATTTGAACATTTGACAAAAGACCGATGCTAGTATCGTACCTATCTATAACGCCAAGGTGTATTTTCCTGTTGTTCGAGAACTAATGACAACAAACGAAAGTACCTTCACCTTAAGCTAGAGCATGCTAGCGACACCAATTGATTTAAATAGTCAGCAACTAAACCGGATATTTTTTTAACAATTTCGAAGCTGCAGCCTCTCGGAAAACACTTATACTATTTATTTAATACTTATACTTCAAATGTGGGAGAGCCACGCTTAGGCATGAATGGGCCGGCTCGACTGGAGTGATACCACTGCCTCACAGAAGACCGGCGCGAAGCAGCGCCTGCGCTGTGTTTCGCCGTGTGAGTGAGGTTACTGGAGGCCCAATGCTACTAAAAAGCGTACTAAAAAGTAGTGCACAATTATTAAATAAATACTTGCATTTCTGTTAAACAAACAAGTGATTATCAGTGGAAACTTGTTATTGGTCCTCAATGTTCTTTTCTGTGACTGTATCCCTAAATCTAACTGTAAGTTTTCCTAAAACTTGTAAAATAAAATAAAATAATATGAATGTTTGCATATTGCCGTGTGGTCCCGGCAGAGTAGAATAGGCCACCCTCACTCTTACTGAGGTGTCGTAAAAGGCGACTAAGGTAAAGCTGCTGGCATGATCATCAGCACCCAGAGAAGGAAAACTCTGCATTTATATCAAAACCCTCGCCAACCCGTCTGCCAAGCGTGGTGAGTATGGCAATTACCCCTCATGTGATTGAGGGAGGCCCGTGCCCCAGCAGTGGGGACTTAAATGGGCTGACGATGGGTTTGCATATTGACTCGCGCTCCGAAATAGTTTAAAATAGATACGGTTTAGTAGCTAAAAGTTTAAATCGATTGATGTCGCTAGTTACCCGTCGCCTTAAGGTGACGGGTAGGGCACACTAGCGACGCCAATCGATTTTAATTTTTAGCTACTAAACCGGATCTATATGAAACATTTTAGGGAATACAACCTCTCGGCAAAGACTTATACTATTTATTAAATAACTATGCACAAATGTTAGGTCCGTTTTTGTACGCGAAAAATTGATTGACGCTAAAAGTGGCCGCTTTAGACCTAGAGGTGCTAACCCCGAAATTGATTAAAATAGATCCGGTTTAGTAGCTAACAATTTAAATCGATTGGTGTCGCTAGTGTGCCCTACCCTTCACTTTAAGGTATTGTATTAAACTTTCGTCAAAATTCAAATGCTTAAAGCTGTTAAATTTAAATCGCAACATCACATACCTTGTTCTGACTCCGAATACATGTTAGCTCAAGCACTGTGTCACGGATATCAAAACCAATACTTTTCTTTTGTAAATACATATTGTTATAAGTACCTAGATATTTATGCTAGGTTTAAACACACACTTATTGTTGATGCAGACTAAACCTAGGTAAGTACCTACCTACATACATAGGTACTAGAAATCTAGCTGTTATCGAATAATTAATGGTTTTACTTATTAACTTATCAGTAATCGTTTCTAATGATTCTCGCTAGGGGTCAATTGATTAAGCGACTAAAATCAGAACATTTTCCCTTCCATTAGAGAAGTCATTTCTTTTCCTTCAATGTTAGTTTGATACATTTTCCTTAAGGCGACGTGTAGCCCTAACTAGCGACACCATTCGTTTTTAATTGTTAGCTACTAAACAGGATCTATTTTAAACAATTTCGGGATTACAACCTCTCGGCAAACACATATACTATTTATTAAATAACCATGCACAAATATTGGGTATGTTTTTGTACGCGAAAAATGGATTACCGCCAAAAGCGGCCACTTTTAGCATGAATCAATTTTTCACGTACAAAAATGTTGGCCATTTGTGCATGGTTATTTAATAAATAGTATAAGTGTTTGCCGACAGGTTGTAACCCCGAAATTGTTTAATATAGATCCGGTTTTGTAGCTAACAATTAAAAAACGAATGGTATCGCTAGTGTGCCCTACCCGTCACCTTTACAGAAAAACTCATGTTACAATTATTTTTGGCCCGACCCGGGACCCCAAGCGCAGCCGTCGCTTTAAAGTGATACCCACTGCGCCTACGAGGCAGTCTTACTAAGCTATTAGATATGCAATCTTCAATATTTTTATTTATTTGCATTTATGTGATTGATGGCAGACAGATCTCCTATGGGGATTGCTTGCCCATTTGTCTGGCAGCTACCTCGCCCAACGTATTGGGTTGACCATTCAAAGAGGTAACGCTGCCAGCATTCTGGGCACGATGAGTGGCGGGGCAGATGTTTCATCTCATCCATCATCTCTTGTAAATAGTATTCCTCTTTCTGTTTATTTTTAGCATTCTGTAAATAAATATATCACATAGGTATATTTATACTAGTTACATAAGTAATTAACTCCACTAATAAATTCGATTTAATTAACAACAAATACATGACATAGGCGGAATCATTGCGTCGCTGAACGTGTGGTTCATATTCATATTGATATTGTTTATTGCTGTCCATAATATTACAAAAGGTGGTAATAACATAGTATATACAGTACAATTATGGACCCCGTCGGGCACGGCATAGATAAGAGAGGGGAGGAGTCACCTTACGCTTTCATCTACAAGAATAATTTGAATAATATTTTATATTAGACATGGACGTAACTAATTTTATTTAAATATATAAATTATATTAAACTCTTATACTGATGTATGTAATCATCGTCAGCCCTGGGGCACGGGCCTCCCTCAATCACATGAGGGGTAATTGCCATACTCACCACGCTTGGCAGACGGGTTGGCGAGGGTTTTTATATAAATGCAGAGTTTTCCTTCTCTGGGTGCTGATGATCATGCCAGCA
This sequence comes from Marasmia exigua, assembly GCA_019059595.1. Classification (NCBI taxonomy): domain Eukaryota; kingdom Metazoa; phylum Arthropoda; class Insecta; order Lepidoptera; family Crambidae; genus Marasmia; species Marasmia exigua. Next base: position 5,617,581 of record CM032481.1, on the reverse strand, counting down.
GCTTTACCTTAGTCGCCTTTTACGACACCTCGGTAAGAGTGAGGGTGGCCTATTCTACTCTGCCGGGGACCACACGGCCATGTATGTAATGTAAATCTATAATATTATGCTGTATTCATATCTTATAATATATGTAGTATCATTATGTTTATTTTAACTAGGTTTCAAATATTGCACGTTTTTGTTAACATTATTTAACATCTTTCTTGTTATTTTTATAACCATTTTTATAATAATTTACCTTATCTTCTAAATATTCCTGCACAGAGTAGTAATTTTTGTTATTGAGTATTTTCTTAATTTGGACAACAAACAAAGTCCACAAAGGAAAAAAAGAAAAAAAATTAACAACATGCCTGTAAGGTGACCTTAATTTGCTACTATTCCCAAGTTTGTTTTTAATCATTGAAAAAGGAATTTAAAGAAAGAGATGGTATATTTGCATTGACGATGTATCGGTATACGTTTTTACCTTTGATTGATATTACCCAATGGTCGTGTGGTCCCCGGCAGAGTAGAATAGGCCGCCCTCACTCTTACCGAGGTGTCGTAAAAGGCGACTAAGGTAAAGCTGCTGGCATGATCATCAGCACCCAGAGAAGGAAAACTCTGCATTTATGTCAAAACTCTCGCCAACCCGTCTGCCAAGCGTGGTGAGTATGGCAATTACCCCTCATGTGATTGAGGGAGGCCCGTGCCCCAGCAGTGGGGACTTAAATGGGCTGATGATGATGATGATGACCCAATCAAAGGTTTTAACATCCCTTTATTTATTTATTTATAATTGGTAGCCAGGATTTACATTTTTTTATGTATATTTACAGACAGTTTAACCACCGTCATTCTGATCAACATTAGATTATTTTTCGAAATTCGTCGAAATATTTTTCGACTCCCTATTGTACAAAATTGATTTTTTTTATGTGGATTTCCTAAAATTTGATAAAAGATTTACCTGAAATAAATACATTTTTATTTATTTATTTATTTAACGTATGGTACATACAACAACAACAGTAAGGCGACAATAAGGAAGTCTTATCGCTTGTAGCGATTTTTTGCAGACAACCTTTGGGTAGAGGAACGAAACAACGTATTCGTGATGGGGGAAGGCAATGCATCATCATCATCATCTTAGCATTTTGTCCCGGTTGCGGTCCATGCTGTCGCTTCGAAGCCCGGGATTTCCTATCGACTCCATCACTCGCACGGTTTTGGGGAAAGGCAATGCATATCAGTTTAGTAAACTAATTAATAAAAAATTCAATCTTTATGGGAATTTGACAATTGAAACTGTCAGTTTGCATTGCATTTAAACATTGGATTATACCTATATAATAACCGAATCTACCTCATAATATTGTGCTGTATACGTCTTTGTTTGTTTGTATACGTTTTGTTTTGTTTGAGATGGTGTAATTCTCAATTAAAAAATTTAAAAATCAAATAGAGTAGAAAATCCTTACATCGGTCAAATCTAATTAAAAACGTGTCGTCGCAGGCAACACAGTAGCAGCTATAAAAAAACCTATATAAAGTAACCCGCTTTCGCTATAGTGATCTCGGGGTTCGATTCCCGGGTCGAGCAAATTCTCTTTACTTATTAGTTTTTGTTTATCCCACAGGAAACTGTAATTTTTTCACAATGGAAAATACCTATCCTATTTCCGGAGCTAATAAGCCTTTTTTGTTATATATACCGGATCTATTTTAAACAATTTCGGGGTTACAACCTCTCGGCAAACACATATACTATTTCATCGTCAGCCCATTTAAGTCCCCACTGCTGGGGCTCGGGCCTCCCTCATTCACATTAGGGGTAATTGCCATACTCGCCACGCTTGGCAGACGGGTTGGCGAGGGTACATACTATTTATTAAATACTTAAACTGAACTTTTGGGTCTGCTTTTGTATTCGAAATGTGAATTACCGCCAAAACCAGCCTTTAGCGTGAATCAATTTTTCGCGTACAAAAACAGACCCAATATTTGTGTATGGTTATTTAATAAATAGTATAAGTGTTTTCATAGAGGTTGTAACCCCAAAATTGTTTAAAACGGATCCGGTTTAGTAGCTAAAAATTAAAATCGATTGGCTTAGCTAGTGTGCCCTATCCGTCGCCTTAACTTATATAACTTGTGACTCCACTTGTATCGCGGATATCCATGGGCGGTGGCCATCGCTTACCATCTGATGATCCGTCTGCTAGTCTGCCATCTGTCCCATAAAAAAATGGTCTCGAAAAATTTTAAAGCACGCACTCCACAGAGCGACGTCAGCTACAACTCGACAAAGAAAACTGCAGCAAACTCACAAAGAATTTAAATGAGTACAAAGTGCATATTATCGCATCCTTCTCATCTTGGAACTACTCCGTCATCGAGTACGAGCCGAATGCACAGTACCCTTACAGACAGTAAAGTGACTCTCTGTCTGACGTATGGCGTATTTGGTAGTGCCCCTGCCTTTAGGTGACGGGTAGGGCACACTGAGCGACCCCATTCGTTTTTAATTGTCAGCTACTAAACCGGATCTTTTTAAACAATTTCGGGGTTACAACCTCTAGGCACACACTTATACTATTTATTAAATAACCATGCACAAATGTTGGGTCCATTTTTGTACGCGAAAAATTGATTACCGCCAAAAGCGGCCACTTTTAGCGTGAATCAATTATTCGCGTACAAATGTTGGGTCCGCATTTGTGCATAGTTATTTAATAAATAGTATAAGTGATTGCCTAGAGGTTGTTTAAAAATTGTTTAAAATAGATCCGATTTAGTAGCTAAAAATTAAGTCACCTTAATAGTATAGATAATTGACCAATAAAATTTTACAAACTAAAAATGAATTATTATTACAATAGACGCAACCGGGGACACCTATTGGTCCCACAGAACAATTTGTTTAAGTTAATTAAAATGTATAAGTAGAACATTGACTGGTGAAAACCAAATCACCATGCATGACTCACTGTCATTAGAGATTGTCACTGTGAGTTCGCTGCAAACGTCATGATCATGATGATACTTTATAGAAATGTCGGATTTAATGAGACAACGCATTAGCCTTTTATAGCGACATGTGCATTCTGTAATGCGATTATCCAGATTATTAAGGTGACGGGTAGGGGACACTAGCGACGCCAATCGATTTTTAATTTTTAGCTACTAAAACAATTTTGAGGTTACATCATCATCGTCAGCCCATTTAAGTCCCCACTGCTGGGGCACGGGCCTCCCTCAATCACATGAGGGGTAATTGCCATACTCATAAAAGTGTTTGCCGAGAGGTTGTAACCCCGAAATTGTTTAAAATAGATCCGGCTTAGTAGCTAAAAATTAAAAATCGATTGGCGCCGCTAGTGTGCCCTACCTGTCACCTTAACCAGTCTTCTTGTTTGGGCTCCTTTGTTTTCACAAACTAACGTACATAAAGTATATTGTTTTAAACTTTCATGATCTCTAACATTAGAATAGTTATTTACGAGATTTCTACCATGTACCTTATTATTGAGTTTCCAATATTTTGTACATAAAGTAAAGTATCAGCCTATAAACTGTCCTTGTATAGGGCAAAGGCCTGCGTGATAGAAATCAAGTCATCGCTACTATGATACATTCATAATACACATAACAGTTCAAAGAGTATGGCTGAAAGTACACTATGGAAATTGCCGAATGAACATACCCAACGGCCTTGGAAAATAGCAATAAGGAAGATCAAGAAGTTAATGTATATTAATGAGTCAAAAAGGACCCTTTATTCGTGACAGATTGGTAGAGGAAACAGAATAACTATTCGACTTGCAAATACTTATAATGGCTCGTGAGGATACTTTGAATTTCGGATTCGCGTCAGGGTGTCCTAAAAGTATAGAGTCCGGAGATATTTACTGGCCCGATGGTGCATTTGGTAGTGTCCTTTTTTTATGTGATAAGTGGCAGATGAGCAGACGGTTCAGCTGATGGTAGGCGATTACTGCCGCCCATGGACACTCTCGACATCAGTGGAGTCACAAGTGCGCTGCAAACCCCCCTTTCCCCCTGACGGCCTCTACCCTCGCTTACGCAGCGAAACAAAGCACTGTGCTGCTTCACGCCGGTTTTTTGTGAGGCAGTGGTATCACTCCGGTCGAGCCGGCTCATTCATGCCGAAGCGTGGCTCTCCCACGGAGAGCAGGCTTATACTTGCATACCCCGGGCTCCAAGTTGTATTTTGTCAAATTTGAGCATTTGACACAAGACCGATGTTAGTATCGTATCTAGATACGCCAAAGTAAATTTTTCTCTTGTTCGAGAACAAATGACGACAAACGAAAGTACCTACCTTAAGGTATTGTTATAAACTTTACGGTTTTCGGTTATTTGATTTCGCAGGAGGAATCCACCAACACGAGAGATAAACCGACTACCTTGCATACCCGGCTATACCAGGTTATGTGGAGCTCTCTTCTGGGGGTTTCTCTAAAAGAGAAGCCAGGCAAAGGCATACCTACTAAACCCCCAACGGTTCTCCCTCATCGCCTATTGGTAGTCACCCTGCATAGCCACCATGCGCCAAAGGTGGTGGGTTCAATTCCCATTCTGGACACACACGCGTGTGATAAACACTTGTGTTTGTTCAGTTTCTAGGTGTAATATAACTTATTAATATTATATTTTGTAACTACTCTATTGTCTGATACCCTCAATCACGCAGCGAAACGTCACAGACGCTGCTTTCCACCGGTTTTCTGCCAGGTCGTGGTATCCATCTGGTTGAATCGGCCCATTCGTGTCGAAGCGTAAATTCTCTCTAACAAACGGTTTAAGTGTGGTCACCCTACTGCCGGCCGGCGCGCGCGCATCTTCATGACATAATAAGAATAAACGTGCGTTGAATGATACACTTCCATTGTTTACGTTTCAAAACGTTTTCGTATCACCACTCCACTCCTATAGAGACGGCCTTCATACTAATTTCCATATAATAATGCTTCATTTTATCGCTTGCATTTGTAATACCAAATAAGTTCTCCTTGGTCGTTGATATTCATGAAATAAGACTTCTATCGGATTTAATTAAACTAGATTATTCACTAGAGCCACGTTTCGGCATGAATTGGCCGGCTCGACCAGAGTGATTCACAGAAAATCGGCGTGAAACAGCACTGTGCTGTGTTACGCTGCGTGAGAGAGGGTACCGGAGGCCCAATCCGGGAGAAATAGGGATTTATAGGTGTCACTGGTGTCGCGAGTGTAACCGGTGAAAAAACGAGGTTCAATTTTGTCTCATTGAATTTTTGTCGACATTTAAGAAAGAAAGAAAGAAAAAGAAAAAAAATATGATTATAGACATCACATCACACACACAGAACTTATAGTAGTTGTAAACAGAACACAATTTGGCACAAACAGAAAACAAAACATAAAACATTAAAAATACATATAAATAAAAAACAGAAGGAAAAAAAACTAAAATATATTCAATCATGTCCATACAGTGCCAAATGAATATTTTGCATACTTATTCACTTCATTGAATAATTTCTGAAATCGATTTGTAGGCCTTCGAATGGGCACGTTGCGTGAAAAATAGCCGGTGGCTCGGTTTAATAGCTACCCAGTGTGTTTGTTACAGGGATCAGGGAGACCATCCTCCACCTTATTATAAATCGCGATCTTAAGTTATTACCGTACTAAAGTTCGAGCCGTCCCGTTCCAGGGGCGGGCATGGTTTTAGTTATGGAACTTTTCTTAGACCGCGTTTTGAAATAAGGAGGTCTAAGTTTATAGGAACTAAGATTGTAAATTTTTTATGTGATAGCAGACGAGCAGACGGATCACTTGATGGTAAGCGATTGCCGCCGCAGAAGTAACCCGCGACACTAGTGGAGTCACAACCTATGGCGTTTCTCACACGTTCGGTTCAATATCAATTTAGGAATTTTGACAGATTGTAGACTTAACCTAATGTGTGGCTGTCTGTACAAAAACTGAGTGTGTCTATGTAATTATTATTCGCAAGGGTCGCGGGTATCGATTACCGCATCATCACAAATATTTGTTGATGAAACAGTTATTTGTGTTGGTCCTGGGTGTTTGTTTCCATAGTACCACCAGACCAGAACAATGTATGTGATGTTGTCTCGATTTATTTATTTAAGTATTCAATTTGGTATACTTACGACCGCACTCAGAGACGTCATTTAAGCTAATGTTCCTTAACTTTAGTATCGGTAGTCTATGCGAATCAAAATAAGGGTCAATATTTTTTCTTAAGTAGCCAACTAAGTCAATCAACGACTCTGAATGTGGCAGTTAGCTGTTTTTTTTAAATCTGCCTTTAATTTCTCCCACTGCAGGGCAAAGGCCTCCATCATAGAAATCAAGGTATCGCTACTATGATGGGATTAGGCTTAATCACCACGCTTGCCAAATGCGCCCTGTTGGTCTAGATCTCAGGGTCCTAGATTCGATTCCCGGGTCGAGCTAAAAGTATGTTTCGAAGATTTGTGATCACACTTAGCTATCATCTAAATAAAAAAATAAGATTCCGATTGCCTCTGTGTATTTATCTGAACGAAAGGCAACATCTTATCTGTTGTCCATTGTGTTTGTCACAGCAAAAGTTAACTACCAATATGACATTAGAGGGCGCAGTTTGCCCATTAGCGACGCAAAACGCCATATTTTTTTTAATTATTGCGACCAATGTAAGTCATTACTCTGTAGCTAACTAGAGTAGGTAAAAAAATGGTATTGTTACTTACCTACTTACTTCGAGTAAGACATTAACGCATAAGACGTAATGCCAGTGGCAACTTTTAGCATTAAATTACCTAGATTTCTGATGAATGGGTACTCGAGGTACTTGCAACAGTGATGGTAACTCAGTGGATAAGTACGCGCGTTCCATACGAGGGACGTGGTTCGAATCCGAGCATGCTCCTCTGATTTTTTCAAATCTATGTCATCATCATCATCATTTCAGCCAATAGAGGTCCACTGCTGGACATATGCTTTCCCTAATGAACTCCACACAGATTGGTCCTGCCTCGCCCGCATCCAATCGATTCCCGCGACCTTCACCAGATCGTCGGTCCACCTTGTGGGGGGCCTGCCACGGCTGCGACTTCCTTTACATGGTCTCCACTCGAGGACCTTTCCGCCCCAACGGCCGTCTGTTCTCCTCGCTTATGTGCCCTGCCCATTGCCACTTGAGGCATGCAATCCTTTGGGCTATGTCTGTTGACCTTAGTTTTCCTGCGGATCTCATCATTTCTGATACGATCACGCAAGGAGACTCCGAGCATAGCTCTCTCCATTGCTCTCTGGGTGACTTTTTTTTTTTTTAGAATAGAATTCATTTATTTCAACCATAGGTCATATTGAGGATAAGATAACATTAATAAACAAGCTTAAATTTCATAATTACATTACAAAATTGTCAAAATTTAAAATACAATAAAATTAGGATGTGAAATTACAATTTAAAATCAATTTATTGAATATATTACAATTACAATTAGAATCGTGAGATATGTACTACCTACTGTTTTATTGTTTTAATCATTTGCTCATTAGTCAGTACATTAACCATCGACACATGGTTGATGTACTGACAGTCAAACCTAAGCGCGAACATTTGCAGGATGATGTTGTGGCTACCCCGGACCCTGCTCACTAAGGATGCACATCGCTTCCGTAGGGTCGTGTAAAAACAGTCTACTTTGAGCCTCCTTAGTCGGCGCATTGTAAGCGGCCATATCTCGGTTACGTATGTCATCACTGGCAACAGACACGCATTGAAGACTTTCGTCTTGAGACACTGCGGTAGAAGGGCGGAATCTATGTGCATATTTCTATTAGCTTGGCGTTGAAGGAAAACATCGTAAGGAAACCTGTACATATCGGACAGATGCTGAACGTGTAACCGGCGAAAAGATATTGCCTGTCCAACCTCGCACACAAAGGTAGCTTTCTCGTCACGGTTCTCTGTACACCGCTGTATAATTGGGCCAACGTGTTGTGGAATATTTATACATTTAACTATAAAAAATGTAAAATACTCTATAAAATGATGTGTAGAAGTTGTCCTACGTTGCCCCTGAACATATCATATCTATTTTAAAATAATGACACCTCTTAGCTCTGTAATAGTCCTAAACGCCTATAGCGTATACTTACCTACATATTAATCTAAGTATAATAATAGTGCGTCGGGAAGTGACGACCCCATCGCCGGTTATTTATTAAATAGTATAAGTGTTTGCCGAGGTGTTGTCACCCCGCAATAGTTTAAAATAGATCTGGTTTAGTAGCTAAAAATTAAAATGGATTGGCGTCGCTAGTATGTCCTACCCGTCACCTTAACCCGTTGCTCCTGCGACCATCCCTCTCCGGTCGTATCGCGCTGGTGTCCGATCGGAATATGAGGGTAAGTTAAAAGAGAGTGCACTTGTGTTTGCGCACACAGTTGAGCACTACTTATAATATGTCTTGCGTACGTGGCTGATCGTTGAGATTGGCCGCCGATCGGTTGGAGGATATTATTATTAATGAGAATCGATTGAAGAAATTGGAGAGTATTCTAAAGTACAGTCGTCGAATTTTCCGGTGTACCCACAGATTACTTAAGGCGACACCGCGATCTCACCAGCGCCGTCTATCGATTTGTATTAATTGTGCGCCAACATTGCCAACATTTGAACGCGAAAAATTTATTCTCGCTAAAAGTGGCCACTTTTGGCCTTAATCAATTTTTCGCGTACAAAACGAACCCAGCATTTGTGCGTGGTTATTTAATAAATAGTATAAGTGTTTGCCGAGAGGTTGTTACCCCGAAATTGTTTAAAATAGATCCGGTTTAGTAGCTAAAAATTAAAATCGATTGGCGTCGCTAGTGTGCCCTACCCGTCATTCACCTTAAGGTGTACCAGAGCTAGGCAATAATCGCTTACACACGCAGCGGGGGCAAAGCTAATTCCTGCGCACAAAATAGCGCAGTGCAAAAGGTTTTGCCGGCTAAAAACACCGCTGAGTTCGCTGACCCTACTTATCTAAAAATATATTTGAATTACAATATCTAAATCATAAAACACAATAATGAGTAGATATTAAAAGATGCAAAGTTAATAATAATTATACGTTTAAGTAGTATGCTGAGGGAACAAAAAATATTGACCGAAACAAAACCTTTAGGAATAGCTGGATCATTGCCCTTTTTCTTGGTCACCTTCCTTTGTACAGTGGAAGGTGAACTTTTAGCACCTTCTTGGCCAAAGAAGGGGCATATGCCCTTATTTTTCTTGCTATTTATTTTTGATGATTTATTTAACATCGAAAATAAAAAGCAAGAACTAAGATATTTTTAGAACCGCTTAAAATATAACGAAGGATCGTTCTATTTTTAGATTTAGGTCTCTTGGTCAGTAGGGCACACTAGCGACGCATATCAATTATAATGTTTAGCTACTAAACCAGATCTAATTTAATTTCGGGGTCACAATCTCTCGGCCGTGTGGCCGTGTGGTCCCCGGCAGAGTAGAATAGGCTACCCTCACTCTTACCGAGGTGTCGTAAAAGGCGACTAAGGTAAAGCTGCTGGCATGATCATTAGCACCCAGAGAAGGAAAACTCTGCATTTATATCAAAACCCTCGCCAACCCGTCTGCCAAGCGTGGTGAGTATGGCAATTACCCCTCATGTGATTGAGGGAGGCCCGTGCCCCAGCAGTGGGGACTTAAATGGGCTGATGATGATGATGAATCTCTCGGCAAACACCTTTTTTAATACTTATAGTTAACTGTTTGGTCTGCTTTTGAACTCGAATTTTGGATCATTTCTCGCGTACAAAAACGGACCCAACATGTGTGCATGGTTATTTAATAAATAGTATAAGTGTTTGCAGAGAGGTTGTAACCCCGAAATTGTTTAAAATAGATCCGGTTTAGTAGCTACAAATTGAAATCGATTGGCGTCGCTAGTGTGCCCTACCCGTCACCTTAAGTACTTACGTATATTTTTCCTTAATAAAGAAAATAAAATTTAAAAAAATCTAAAGTGAAACCTTAGAAAGTTACCGAAACTCGATTGGTTTGGTTCATAGCTGGACAAGAGCTGCCCTCTGGCGCCGGATGTTTGAACACTTAAACAATGGACAACATTTCATTTTTTTAACATGTCGATATTGTTTTTTTATATGAAAATAGACATAAAATGAACAGACCCATATTTTTTCTTTTTTCAAAATTTGTCCATTTTCATGCATAAAATAATTATTAAAATTCTTTATATTCTAAATAGACGTAAGCGCCAAATGACGTCATCGGACGGCTGAATACAGTTATTTTCTTTTGCTTATCATTGTTTTAATAAAAAAAAGGTACTACTGTCAAAGGTAAATAATACTAGTGTCAACATTGTCAACGTCATTCATTCATTCAACGTTGACAAGTTGTCTTTTTTTTGACAGTTGCATGTCATAGGTTTGGCATTTCGTAAATTTAAAACTATAATGTGCTAAGCAAAGAAATATTTTACATTCTGCCGTCCGATGACGTCATCTGACGTTTTTTAGTTTTTAATTTTTTTCTCAGTAAATAAGCAATATAAAAAAATAAGAAATATATATTCGCGCAGCGGAAAAGTAAATAAAGAAATGGTAATTTTTGTTTCAGAGCTTAGCAATTTTGAAATGTTGTCCATTGAGTTTGCAACATTCGGCGCAGGTTAGTTTTGCTCTTGTTCGCGACTCACTCTTGTGTCCATTACGTTTTGGTTAGTACCTTAGACTATTTAACACGTTAGTACCTTTGACCGTGGGAGAGCCACGCTTTGGCATGAATGTTCCGGTTCGACCGGAGTGAAGTCTTGTGGATCCAAGAGTAGCCTATGAATCGTCCTCATCTAAGCTCGTCCTCTCATCAGTCTGATGGTGAGCATGATTTCAAACAGAGATGTCGCTTCAAAGCCCGGGGCACTTGACGACCACGGCGATACGGCATAATCATTTCAGCAGAGACCATTTTCTTGTTTTGTACTTTTTAGATCGTGTTTTTTGGTAGTCGGATTTTAGTTTTTAAACTGTATTTTTATTAAAATAATTTTAGTTATGTAAATATAACTACATATTTGAAATGTGATAGAAAAGCTCTTTCATTTGATACCCCACACGGTACCGTCAAGCAAATTTTTTTTTTAGTTCCTTACTCTACGTCCCCTAGAGGGCGCTGTAATAAATTTAACGTGACGTCATGTTGCCTATAACCAGAAGACAACCAAGATGCTTCTAACGACACCTCATTTGTTCAAATATGATAACTATTTTAGAAGTTACGTGGAAACAGATGAACATACATACATACATACATAGCCTGTCAAAATCATAACCCTCCTTTTGCTTTGCCGTTGTCGGGTAAAAAAGCATTTCTTGAGATTAAAATAACCGATGTTCAATCATTTGGTGTTGACAACTTTAAATTCTTTTTTAATCGAGATCATTCAATGGACAACATTTCAAAATTGCTAAGCTCTGAATCAAAAAATACCAATTCTTTATTTACTTTTCCGCTGCTCGAATATATATTTCTTAATTTTTTATATTGCTTATTTACTGAGAAAAAAATTAAAAACTAAAAAACGTAAGATGACGTCATCGGGCGGCAGAATGTAAAATATTTCTTTGCTTAGCACATTATAGTTTTAAATTTACGAAATGCCAAACCCATGACATGCAACTGTCAAAAAAAAAGACAACTTGTCAACTTTGAATGAATGAATGACGTTGACAGTGGACACTAGTATTATTTACCTTTGACAGTAGTACCTTTTTTTTTTTATTAAAACAATGATAAGCAAAGGAATATCGCTGTATTCAGCCGTCCGATGACGTCATTTGGCGCTTACGTCTATTTAGAATATAAAGAATTTCAATAATTATTTTATGCATGAAAATGGACAAATTTTGAGAAAAGAAAAAATATGGGTCTGTTCATTTTATGTCTATTTTCATATAAAAATACAATATGGACATGTTAAAAATATGAAATGTTGTCCATTACCTACCTTATTTTTCTGCACTTTTTCGTTTGTTTGTTTGGCAGGTAAACAAACATACTGTTGGTCGACGAACATTTTGGCAAGGTGTTTCGAAAATGATGCACTTTGCTGCACGTACTAAATTGTGTACAAAGACTATTCAGTCCATTCACACTTAAGGTGACGGGTAGGGCACACTAACGACGCCAATCGATTAAATTTTTTTCAATACTAGTATTCAATTAATCTCACCGTTCTATGGTAGTTAGAATAATATCATAGCAACAAGAAAATTATTTAAACTTGAAGGTTTATAAATAGCCTAATTTGATTTTTTGACCTTGAGGCAAAAATATGTTAATTTAAGTACTTAATAACATATTTTTTACTTTTTCCACGTACCTTGTCTTTTATCACTGTGTGGGTAAATATTTCTCAAAGGATAAGAACCTTTGCTATCAAAACGGAAGGTCATATAAGAAAACGAACACCTTAATCATTTTTGAAACTTTCAAGTTTCGGATGAACTCGTTGCCGGCGCTTGTATTTCCTCCTTCCTACAATATGGGTTCCTTCAAACGAAGCGTGAAGAAGCATCTCGCGGGCCAGTATGGCGGTGCCAACGGAGGTGATGCCTTGACATCGCTTCCGTTGTTATTGTAACTTGGGCTCTTCTATGTAAGCAATAGCTTACCATCAGGCTGAGGAGCCAAATTACTGAGCCTATATAAAAAAAAATCACAGAACAAATGTTGTTGAAAATGATTGGTAGAAGAGGTAGGTAATTGAGGCGACATCGCGAATTGTGGCGAATAGGAGATTTCTTTTTAAAACTTTAATGAATGTAAAACCTTTTTTGCAACCCGCCTGATTTCTCTCTGCAAGCAACAATAATCTCCATGATTGCTAAACTCTTTTGGCTTGACGGCCTAAATGGAACACCCTGTATAAACCTGGTGGGTGTTGTGCAGCTTACTGCGTTTTTTTCATACAATTGTGTTTGAGATACACAATTTTTACTACAATGTAACGAAATGTTTTTATAATTACATTTAATGACAATACAAGATATAAAAATCATTAATTCGTACCTAACATTAAAAAAAATTTTTCAAGCTTTTTAGTGTCCCATTTCTAATTAAAAAGTATCTCTTTAATCACACGACATTGGCAGAGTTATATGAGTGTTCGCCGTGGGCAACACAGTAGCAGCCATAAAAAACCTATACAAAGTAACCCGCTTTCGCTATAGTGATCTCGGAGTTCGATTCCCGGGTCGAGCAAAATCTATGTTTCGAGTTTTTCGTACAGTTTCGGTTTGTGATAACCAATCCGCATTAGGCAAGCGTGGTGATTAAGCCTAATCCCATCATAGTAGCGATGACTACAATTCTATGATGGTGGCCTTTGCCCTGCAGTGGGACAGTTTACTTATATTACCGCGTAGTACCTACTTATTAGTTTTTGTTTATCCCACAGGAAACTGTATTTTTTTCGCAATGGAAAATACCTGTCCTATGTCCGGAGCTAACAAGTCTTTTTTTATATAAATATAGTTTTTTTAAGCTAGTATACCGAACCGGATCTATTTTAAGCAATTTCGGGGTAACAACCTCTTGGCAAACTCCTCTACTATTTATTTCATACTTATAGTTTTTTGTATTTGTAGGCCTAAATATAACATAGTACAGACAGAGATACTAAGGTTTTCACGGAAATTACGCGATGGTGCGGTAGTTTTCAATCTGTATGGCTAAGTAACTACACACTTAGTCGTTAAAGGGATTCAATGATTAATTAACATATTACTAATAAACAATAGCAATTTGCAATAAAGTCTACTGAATGGCGCGGTCATTATCACTGCCAACAGACAAAAGACGGTTTCGTAATCAATCTTATGCTTAGAAAATAAGGTTGAAATTGTATGGTGAAGGTTTCATAGAGTACCAAAGTAGTTAATGCATTTTGGAGATAAGGAGGTGTACACCGTTATTATTTTTCGTTTACCTATATCCCGAAAACCTCATAACAGTTATCGTGAATAAAGTCAGCAATTCCAGGGAGAGGGCGCCAGGTTATTGGGCGCTTCTTGGGCGGGGAAATGCATTGAGGGCTCTTTGGAAAAGTCAATAACTAGCTATTAGGATTAGTATTAAGGTGACGGGTAGGGCACACTAGCGACATCAATCGATTTTAATTTGAAGCTACTAAACCGGATCTATTTTAAACGATTTCGGGGATACAATCTCTCGGCAAACACCTATACTATTTATTTAATACTTATAGTTAACGGTTTGGTCTGCTTTTGCACTCGAATTTTGGATTACCGCCAAAAGTGGCCGCTTTTGGCGTGAATAAATTTTTCGCGTACAAAAACGGACCCAACTTTTTTGCATGATTATTAAATAAATAGTATAAGTGTTTGCAGCGTCTAACCCTGAAATTGTTTAAAATAGATCCGGTAAAAGTCGCTAAAAACGACTGGCGTCGCTAGTGTGCCCTACCCATCACCTTAAGTATCTTGCAGAACATGATAACAGCGTGAAACCTCACTCTTCGACCTTCCTTGCGTGGGCTCAGCCAATAATGAAATGATAAAACTTATTTTATTAAGTTTTCCCACGAAGTAATCTGTAGATACACGAGCGTAGTAGACCAATCGACAATACAATTAGTGAGTGAAAATTATTTAATCTCTTTTTTCTAGCTAATCATGGTACACGTGATTTTCCTTGATATTGCATTTTAGTTGTAGTTAAGATTGAATTGAACTAGGCTCGCGTAAAGCTGTTAACTACCTTACACTAAAAAGACTGAGCTGTTTAAGGTGACGGGTAGGGCACACTAGCGATTGTAATTTTTAGCTAATAAACTGGATCTATTTTAAACAATTTCGGGGTTACAACCTCTCGGCAAACACTTATACTATTTATTAAATAACCATGCACAAATGTTGACTCCAACGCGTACGCGAAAAATTGATTCACCCTATAAGCGGCTATTGGCGTGAATCAATTTTTCGCGTACGCGTTGGATCCAAATTTTTTGCATGGTTATTTAATGAATAGTATAAATGTTTTTAGTATCATATTATTTATGGTTATTTAATAAATAGTCGGTTTAGTAGCTAAAAATTATCATCGATTGGCGTCGCTAGTGTGCCCTACCCGTCACCTTAAATCAGTGTTCAATACCGATTGAGGAAATTTGACAGCTTTTTGCCAACCTAATATGTGGCTCAACTCGCTGAATAGGTCTTATTGTGATTAAATTACCTGCTCACAGCTAAACAAATCTTGTCAACTCTTTAAAAAATCTAGTCCTGAGACAATAGCTGATAAACATAGCGTGTAGATAAACATAGCTATGGGAGCCATACAAAATACCAAGGTAATTGGGCTTAATATAGAAAACTATTTAAAGTTCTTATCTACTTGGTAGTACTTAAGTGTTGTAATGATACGTTAATGAATCAAAGATCAGCGGCTGATAACTAGGGTTTAATTGAGAAGTTTTTTATGTCGTGAACTCGTGACGAAGCAGGCGATTGCATCGTTAGCTATACCTACACACACACACATCAACACGGTCTAGGAATGCATTATTTTCATACAATTAATAAATGCTTCGGCATTCGGCATGAACGGCCCGGCTCGACCAGAGTGATACCACGGCCTCACGGGAATCCGGCGTGAAGCAGCACTGTGCTGTTTTTCGTTGCGTGAGTGAAGGTACTGGAGGCCCAATCCGGCGAAAAGGGGGCTTAAAGGTTGGCAGCGCACTTATGATTCCACCGGACCATGTCTTGGGTGTCGCTTCTCATCAGGTGATCCGTCTGCTCGTCTTCCACCAATCACATAAAAAGAATAGTTTGGAGCCTAAAAATTAATTATACCAACATGGGTTTATTCATTGAACACAAGTTTCTATTTGTGCACTTGTAAAATAGCTTACTTTATTACCTTATTAAAAATGATTTCTGCGCACTTAAGGTTACCGCTAGACTCAAAACTTTTTTTGAGTCTAGCGGTAACCTTGAGTGTTGAGGTTTTTAAGGGGTCGGCAACGCGTATGCAGGTTCTCTGGAGTTGCTGACGTCCATAGCCTGCGGTAATCGCTTACCATCAGGCGAGCCGCATGCTGGTTTGCCACCGATGTAGTTTAAAAAAACTTATTCTCCGCGACCTATATCTATTCTTAATAAATTTAGAACAGGTTTCTAATCTTATCTTTCTAATATGGTTTTTGTTTTTAACTGTCTGTTTATTTTCGTCATTTTTACTATTTTATTTTGGTAATTTTTACTATGCATGTGATTCATAAATAAAGAGATTAGTAAGGTGACGGGTAGGGCACACCAGCGACGACAGTTTCGAAGCTACGCCTCTCAGAAAACACTTATACTATTTATTTAATACTTATACTTAAGTTTTGGGTATCCTTTTGTATTCGAAATTTGAATTACCTACCGCCAAAAGGGCCACTTATGGCTTTAATCCAAATTTCGAGTGCAGAAACAGATCAAAAAGTGATGCACAATTATTAAATAAATAGTATAAATGTTTTAGAGACTCCCGCTCCGAAATTGTTTAAAATAGATCCGGTTTCGTAGCTAACAATTTAAATTGAATGGTGTAGCGACACCAGGCGACAGGACTAACTAGCGATTTGGGCTACCCGTCGCGCCTAAACCATTATGTATGACCGAAAGGTTGACCGATAAAGAAGGCCTCTTGGCATATTGTCATAAAAAAACCGGGAAAATAATAATAAAGTTTAAAAACTAAAACCCGACTACCAAAAAAAACACGCTCTAAAAGTACGAAAAAAGAAAACTGTCTCTGCTGAAATCATTATGCTGTATTGCCGTGGTCGTCCACGTCGTCGTGGGCCACATTGATTTTATTTTATTATTATGATGAATCCTTTTTGCTACAGTAGGTGGCATACGACCACGGCAATACGGCATAATAATTTCAGTTCTCTTGTTTCGTCTTTGAGTATTCGTACTTTTTAGAGCGTCTTTTTTTGGTAGTCGGGTTTTAGTTTATAAACTTTATTTTTATGTAAGATATTTTTAGTTATGTAAATAAAATTACATATTTGAAATGTGTAAAAAAGCACTTTCATTTGATGCCTCACACGGTACCGTCAAGCATTTTTTTTCTAGTTCCTTACTCTATGTCCCCTAGAGGGCGATGTAGTCAATTTAACGTGACGTCATAGCCGTCGTAGCCTATAACCAGAAGACAATCAAGACGCTTCTTACGACATCTCATTTGTTAAAATATGATTACTATGTAGTTTAGAATTTATGAGGGAACAGATGAACAACCATACATACAGGTCAAAAGTATAAAACCCTCCTTTTTGCTTCACCGTAGTCGGGTAATAATGTCTCATTACTTTTATCATCTGTGAAAAACAGCAGGGTCTACAAAACTTTTTTTTTAAAAACGTTACTATTTCTAATCGGTCTAAAGCGGTATTGATTAGGTTGAATCCCGAACGTGTGACGTGTACTTACCCATTTTTTCCAAAAAGCCTGATTAGACTAGCAACGATATGTACCTGCCTATTCACTTAGTATCCCTTTACAGCCTCAACTAATAATGGCAGCAGGCTACCCAGTAGAAAAACACCGCACCACCACAGCAGATGGCTACATACTGCAGATCTTCAGGATTCCTGCCGGGAGACGGTCGGCGCGGAGGTTGAACCAGCCAGTGGCCAAGGGCAAGAAGGCGGTACTCCTGATATCGGGGCTCTTCGGCAGCAGCGGGGACTTCGTTATCATGGGTCCAGAGAAAAGTCTTTGTAAGTTATTTTGGCAGAAATTTCGAACTGGTTTTACATACTTAGGTATGGTATAGGTATGGCTCTATCGACTTAACCCCAGCGACGCTCTCTCATCGCGGAAGTGGGGAGGAGACATGAGTACGGGTTGAAGAACCTTACTTCACGTCCGTCCCTACGGGAAGGTACGGTGGTAGGCCCCGTAACGTGGGTGTCAGCCGCCCGGGGCGGAAGACAATTTTGCTGCCCTTTTTTACTTCCTCGACCCCTCCCCCCCTCCTGTATGAAGCTTAGCTAAGCTTACCTTCTTCCACCCTCCCTCTACTCTTCTTTCTAAAAAGTTAACATTCCCCCACTACCCCACTAGATATACCTACTAGATAGGTATTACCTAGCCAAGATTTCCCTCCCACGCAATAGCGTAGGCCCGATGTGTGTCCCACAGTGTAGTGGGACACACTGCCTCCATGAATCAAGGCTGGAGTGGAGCGATATGAACAGCCGGAACCGCTGCCTTCCCTCCCATAATGAGGCAGAGGCGTAAACAATGTTGGTGCTGGGACCCCAGTACCGTGCGTCGGCTGGTGAACGTCAGGACCGCGAGAACATGTACGAAAAATGCACCTTGATAGCTTATGAAGTTAGCACAACCACAGATAATACTAGTTGGTACCTACTCCTAAATAGGTAGTTGATACCTACGTGTTTTTTTAATTTGTTGCATTTTGAAAGTGTTCAGCCCGTCTCATTGAAAGATAATACCCAGTAATATAAATTATTGCTAAGAACGAAGTACCAGGCGCTTATTATTCTTAATAATTTAAAATACTTATAGTTAAATCTGAAATAGTCACAACTAAACCATAAATAATATATGTTGAGGTACCTACTAACTATGTATTAAGACTTGATAAATTTCCTAGTCCCCAATGTGTCATACCAATGTCTTTGGTAGCTTAGTCGGTAAAGCGGTTGCCGGTTAGCAAAAGATCGTGGGTTCGAGTCCCACCCGAAGACTATCGAAAAGTTTTTAAGTGCAATATTCTTTCAGAATGCAATAAATTGAAAAAACACGTAGGAACCAACTATTCAAGAGTAGGTATCAACTAGTACTAATGTGGTACCTACTAACTTCTTATGCTATCAAGGTACATATTTCGTTCATGGTCTCGCGGTCTTGACGCTCACGTCGCTGGCCTCTTCTTAGGAGTTGAAGGAGACGCGTATGTGGTCAACGTCTTCTCCTTGCCTTTTTGGAACTGTGGTAGTGAAGGCTTCCTTTGGTCCAAGGGCTGCGGGTTCGATCCCCACACAGTACAAACATTTGTGTGCATGAACATGACTATTTGTATTGGTCTAGGTGCTTTCTATGTATTAAATATATGTAGATACAAAAGAAATGTATTGGTTTTGATATCCGTGACATAGTGCTTGAGTTAACATGACTTCGGAGTCAGCAGAACATGTAATACTTATTCTTAACAGAAACGATTGAAATTTAACAGTTTCAATGTGTTCCGCCTTTTTAAATTTAATTTTCCTTCAATTATCAAATAACATTTTTACAGTGGTCTAATTGGTAGAACAGCCACCCACATTGTGAAAGTTGGGCATTCGAGTCCCACCTGAACGCGAGATGAATTTTTTAAGTGTGGTATTTACTTAAGGTAAAGGATAAGGCACACTTGTGACGCCAATGATTTAAACCGGATATCTTTTTAACATTCCTTTTTGCAAAAAAAGTATTATAAGTATATATTTGTAATCCCACTGTTGATTCTATCCATCATATATATCATATATATCCGTAACACAGGTGCTTGAGCTACCTATCTCTGAGTCAGATCAGTGACATGTGATGTTGTGAAATATTTATTTAGAATAGTTATTTACGAGATTTCTACCATGGACCTAATGTTTGAGTTTCTGATATTTCAGAAATTATAAATACAAAGAAGGTACTTATGACTAGTGACCCTCGCTCTCTCCCAAGCCAACTAGCCGGCGCGGAACACAGTCAACTATTGTATCTTAGTTGTAACAACTTCATTTCATGAATACCTAAGACTTCATAAAACTGGAAATTCATTTGTAGGATTGAGCATTAAAATCATTCATTCATTCATTCTCACAACATCTCATAAGTTGACCTGATTCCGTACTAAGTAGCTTAAGCACTTGTGTTACAGATATCAGTCAACAAAGGAACACAAATATATACTTAAATACATATATTACACCCAGACACTGAACAAACACAAGTGTACCTACATCGCACGAATGTTTGTCTAGGGTGGGGATCGAACCCACGACCTTTGGCGTAAGAGCCAGGGTCACTACCAATTAGAATGTTTAAAAAGTTCCTCAAAATATCATTGATTTTCCCGTACATAAGTTTAAGTTGCATGTAAAAAACTGCCTAATGCAGAAAGGCTTCTATAAAGTAGATGATTATTAGAATGATAAGGATTCCTGGACATGTTGATCTCTTCGCCTGTCCTCTAATGTATAATTCATTTCATAATTTTTCTTTGACGATTTATCTAAACGATATTGATTATAAGCATTGTTTATCATACTGTCACTGGAATCATAATTTGTATAAGAATGAATATTGCAATTACAATATTATTTGAAAAGAGTAACTAGGTACTGAGTTTCTTGCTGATTCTTTTCGATAGTAATTGACATTCCGAACCAGCGGTAGATTACATAATATTTGACATTCATAAATGTTCAGTATGGACTTAAATTGAATAAAGACATTTTTGATTTTTTGATTTTGTGATTCACAATAAAGATTTTATGATTATGAATATGATGATCTCTTAGCTTCGGGAGTTAATTAATTCCAAATTGTACTAAAACATAGATAGATGTCAGTTATATCGGGCAAGTGTGTTGATTTCTCGGTATATTTATAAGCCTTGTCTTGGTCTATAAATGTATCTCTTTAATAGTACTTACGATAATTAAAGGACAAGGCTATATTTTTGCAAAAACAATAAGATTGATTTATTGTTTCAGCGTACATGTTAGCAGACGCAGGCTACGACGTGTGGCTTGGCAATTTACGAGGGACCATCTACTCAGCACATAAGAATAAGACCAAAGATAAACCAGAATTTTGGGATTACGGGTACGAAAAATATCGTTTGTTCTTCTTTCAGCTCAAGTTCCGCCTAACAAGTCTGTGCAAGCATTCCGGGTAAAAGTTTACAAAAGTCATCATTTCTGCACTTGAATTGGATGTAAAGTGTTTTCTCCACTAGGTACCTCGTAAAGAGGCTTGGCTCGACTATAGACAAGCGTCCGTGGCACTCACTCAGCTGGTCAAACTGAAAACCAGCTTCATGGCCTTTGTCTGGAGCGTTCTTCGTTGTCACAGACGGTGTCTCGTCACAGAGTTCTTTTTGAAGCTGAGTGGGGGGCCTTTTATACTAGACGTCATAATAACACAATATTCATTTGGCACTGCCTGGACATGATAGAATATATTTTTGTATTTTTTTATAATGTATTTTTAATTGTTTTCTGTTTGTGCCAAATTGAGTTTACAACTGTTGTATGCCCTGTGTTGTGTGTCTATAATAATAAATGTTTTTCTCTCTTTCTTTCTTCTTTCTAAAGTTTGTACGACTTGGTGATGTTCAAGAAAATGAGCTTATCCTTTCCTTGAGCCGGTAATGCATCTGTACGTCTCATGTGTTGCAGATTTCCACTTACCATCAAGGCAGCAGTCTGCTCGTTTGTCCGATATAATGTAAATAAAACCTAAAGGTTGTCTGAACGAAGATGCTTTGCTACTAGCGAGCAGAACGCCTGAAATATGATCCAGAGACCTTGTGATATGTAAACATGCTGAGCATTTCTTTCAATTCGCCTAGAATGCCCTCACTTTGTTGAATAAAACGACATCATAGAGTGGTTTCACATTTTCTGTTTCATGTATTAGTTTCAAATTCTCCCAATAGATGGCGCTGGGTGTCGATTAAATCGCGCCATTTCGGTTTGCCTTAAAAATTCGTCGTTATTCATAAAAGTAGAGGCCCATCCTCTCTTCGTTTTTCCGCATTCGCATTTTTTCTTCTTTTTGTATAAGTATGGCGTCGAGGCCCGACCATAGAAATTTATCATACTAACTTTGAACCGTCGATTTACGGGGGTAAGTAAATCGACGGTTCAAAGTTAGTATGATAAATTTTTATGGTGGTGAAATTACAAAAACCCTTCTTACTGCTCCCGCTACGCTATAAAAGGAACCCCTGTGCAAAATATCAAGTTTCTTACCCTTACCACCTTATTACAAATCACGATCTAAAGTTATTACCGTACCAAAGTGCATGTCATCCCGTTCTAACACACAATGCTAAAACGGGCTAGCACGAGTTTTGTTCCGGGATTAGTCCCGAATAAGGATAAGGATAGGCTTAGAACGCGATTTGTAATAAGGCGTTTATAGTTTAGACCATGCGTTGATAAATCCAACCACACAGATTCAGCGGGTAGGGCTCAAACAAGCCGCGTGGGCTAGTGGTTCTTAGTGTACAAATTTGGTGTTGATTTTGTGCAGTGAAGTGCCGCAAAGTGATTCTAATAATAAGAATCGTTGGATTATATCGTTTTTAACACTGCTATTGTGTGCCGAGTGAGTTGTCTCGTAACAACTTGCTTGGAACTATGGAGTCTTAAAATTTGCTTTTAGAGTGATATCCGCTGAATCCGTTGGTCAATAAAACTTAAAACACCGGAGTTTTATTGAGTGACTGTGACTTTGACTAACTTCGACACTCGAATAAGTTGCTTGACATTGGAAAATTATCTTCGGATAGAGCCATATTAAAATAAAAAAAAGAGTGCCCCATTTTCAGTGGTCGAAAAATTTGAAGATGCCCACTACGGATTAACGGCCGTGTGGTCCCCGGCAGAGTAGAATAGGCCACCCTCACTCTTACCGAGGTGTCGTAAAAGGCGACTAAGGTAAAGCTGCTGGCATGATCATCAGCACCCAGAGAAGGAAAACTCTGCATTTATATCAAAACCCTCGCCAACCCGTCTGCCAAGCGTAGTGAGTATGGCAATTACCCCTCATGTGATTAAGGGAGGCCCGTGCCCCAGCAGTGGGGACTTTAATGGGCTGACGATGACTACGGATTAAATATTTTATGTGTCTAAATTCCAGATTCCACGAGCACGGCGGATACGACGCACCAGCCATAATTGACAAGATCCTATCCGTGACGGGGCTGCCGAAGGTGCTCTACATCGGGTACTCTATGGGAACCACCACATTCTTCACCATGATGTCCCAAAGGCCGGAGTACAACGACAAGGTGGTGGCCTTCGTCGCCATGGCTCCGGCCGTATATCTGGACAATGTCAGGCAGATATCTACTTTGGCCTTGAAAGACTGGGATTTAGTTGTAAGTATAAGTAATTTTTATATCGCTGAAAATTGATTATGTATTCTGTTTAATAAATATTGATATTTCTAAAATATAAATATTTGTAATAGTGAGAAAAGCCCTGTTGGTTAAGTACCGGGCCGTGATCTCGGGGTCCTGGGTTCGATTCCCGGGTCGAGTGAAAAGTATGTTGCGCATTTTTCGGACATAGCTCGGCTTTGTGATCACCAATCTGCATCTGGCAAGCGTGGTAATTAAGCCTAATCCCATCATAGTAGCGATAACTTGAATTCTATGATGGAGGCCTTTGCCCTGCAGTGGGACAGTTTATAGGCTGATACTAAGTAGCTAATAAGCTATTATTTTTATCACTTTATACACTTCAAATAACAATTTATAACAGTACACTCGAGAAAAAGTGTTACCGAAGTCGGCGCCCAATACTTTGTTATTTAATACTACAATCAATTTATTCAACAGAGATTAAGCGCCGACTTTGGTAAAACCTTTTCTCGAGTGTACTGATATAAAATGTTATTTGAAGTGTGTAAAGTGATAAAAATATTATTTTACACTTTTTAGTTCGTGGTATTTGAAGGCGGTTTTTTTTCGCAGAAAAATTTTTTTTTTAAGCTTTTTAGTGTCTCATTTTTTGCCACCAAAGCAAATACGTGTCCCTATAAAATTTGAAAGTTCCCCTCAATTTTTCCAGGATCCCATCCCATCCTGATATCCTGATCATGGTACCGATCTGGGACTACCTATTTTCCAACTAAAAAAGAATCATCTAAATCGGTTCATAAATGGCAAAGTAATCGGCGAACCAACATCATGTCGAATTGAGAACTTCTTTTTTTTTAAGTCGTGCCAAGTCTAAGGTTTCTAAGGATGATCATGAGTGAGTGAGTGTCTGTCGAAAATGCGAAACTTTGCTTTCGAATAACTTTGCAACTAAATGACATACAGACTTGAAATTTAGGATTAAAAGTAGGTCCTTACAGCTTAACGAATAACGCCAATTTCTGCGTTCTGGTCTTACCCGGAGGTTACCCGGAGGAATAGAAGCCTAAAAATTCGGTAAAATGGTTCCAGTAAAGGATGATACGGCAGTGCTTGCTTCGCGCTCGACTTGGCGGGGGCACTGTCGCGCCCCCAGATCATTTGTTCTGCCATCCATGACTGCCTCGGTGGCGCAATGGTTAGTGGGTCGCACTTTAAAGCGACGGTTGCGATTGGGGTCCCGGGTTCGATCCCCGAGTCGGGCCAAAATTTTGAATTTTTCTGTTTAACTTTGTAACTTTGCAACTAAATGACGTACAGACAAAGTCTCAGTGTTAGTGCCAACTAAATCCGAATCCGAACGGGGGTACAAGACCGCCAGGTCTTGTACCCCCGTGCCTCGGAAAGCACGTTAAGCCGTTGGTCCTGCGCCTAATCCCTCTTCGGTCGTATCGCACTAGTGTCCCATCGAAACAAGAAAGTACGGGAATAGAGAGTGCACTTGTGTGTGCGCAAATACTTGTGCAGTATAATATGTCTTGCGTCAATGACTGATCGTTGAGATTGGCCACCATGACCGAAATATCGGTTTGGAGGACATTAAGATGTTGACATTTCATTTACTTTTTTTACCATCCTCCTCCAGAATTCAGTCCGCAGCAGAGGCCTGGTGGCGCTGAACTTCAACCAGGATACCCTGGCGTTCCTCGCGGGCAGCTTCTGCATCGCCAACGACCCCCAGTCTGACATCTGCATGAGGATAATATACTCCATCGTAGGCGAGGACTACGACCAAAATTCATGGGTGAGGCCACAGAATTAATAAGAGTTAGCTTATGGTTAGTTTATGGACACTCGCGACACCAGTGGAGTCACAAGTGCGCTGCCAATCTTTAAATCTCCCTTTCCCTAGGATTGGGCTACCGGTACCCTCACTCACGCAGCGAAACACAGCACTGTGCCGCTTCACGCCGGTTTTCTGTGAGGCCGTGGTATCACTGTGGTCGAGCCGGTCCATTCATGCCGAAGCGTGGCTCTCCCACGGTCAAACCTGTTGCTTCGGAGCCCGGAGTACGCTTAAACTATGACCAAGGATTCGGGAAGTCTGGTAATTACAATTAAGCGACTGCCGTCTGACCTTCGCAACCCTTGAACAGGGGAATAAGACCAACTGGATCGCGGTTACACTTTCAGAATCAATAACTCAAATATTAAAC
This sequence comes from Marasmia exigua, assembly GCA_019059595.1. Classification (NCBI taxonomy): domain Eukaryota; kingdom Metazoa; phylum Arthropoda; class Insecta; order Lepidoptera; family Crambidae; genus Marasmia; species Marasmia exigua. The sequence goes on along the minus strand of CM032481.1, from coordinate 5,592,137 downwards.
AACCGAGACGTTCACGAGGTTGAGAGGTTGAAACGAGTCACCTATCTTCCGCTATTTTGATCTCTATTTTGATTTAATCTAAGGATCAATGTACTTATAGCAATATTTATTTATATTTATTTAACCTATTTAGCTTTAAAAATCACTAGTCACCATTTGAACTTTCCATAGACATTATACAATCTTAGATAAGTATATATTACATAGCTACAATGTAATGTTTCAGGACATGACACCCGTTATATTGGCAAGAGCACAGCCTGCGAGTTTTCGACAGTTGGAGCATTTTGGCAAGATCGCCATTACGGGTAAGGGAAGTTAGATAGATAGATACACTTTATTGCACGAAATTTACATATCTTAGTCTATGGTATTATACTAGTACAATGTAGGCGATGATGTATATATATGATTATGATTATAAAATAGAAACAAATAAAAAATAAGCATGGCAAATTAAAAAAGGGTAAGGCAGGGCAAGTCAGAAAAAATGACATTGTATAAATATATTGCTTACTTATTATTTTACTAATAAGTCCAGTAAGTTTATCAATGTACGAAAGTGTGGACGTAAAATAATACAATTTATCTCCCGTTTAGAATCCTACGAAACTTCCTAGTAAATTGATAAGCTTACGGATCTCGGTTATTATCCGGTGACATATACATACACTGTATTAAATAAATATACAGCGTGTTTATTTGATACGGGCGAATATTTTAATGGCGATTACTATCGGACCTCGGGAACCTGTTTACATACATTTCTTTAGGAAATTAAGGTACTTTTTTTTTCATACAAAATAATTGAGCACGCAATGTATTGCATCCACTGGTAGTTAACGTTAATAACATCAATTAACGTAGACATAAGTATCTAAACGTCATACGAGTGTCATGACACTCATGTCACTTGTCATGTCAAACAAAGTTGGACGGCATACATTGCTGCTGGGTTGCACTTTAGAAAAATCATTACACCTAATTAACCACAAAATTTAATGAAATGATTATCTTATACGATTCGTAGGATCAGATATTATAGCTGGATTAATTATTCGCCCGTATAAAATACACACGCTGTATACTATCTAAAAATACTAATACATAATAGTAAATTACAAAACAAATAAATATACATAGGTACTAACAGTTTATTGGATTGATAGACACATAACCAGGGAATAGGAGACAATGAAAGGAACTACAAAGGTTTAGAAAGATAATAAATGATCTTGAACTCGGGAATTGAAAATAGAAAGGGATTCGGACTGCCGGATGGAGAGGGGTAAGTTGTTCCAAAAGCGGGTGGATTGGACAGTGAAGGATTGTGAGTAGGAGTGTGTGGAATGGAGTGGGAATATGAGATGGAGTTTGCGGGATGATCGCATCTCACGATCCTTAGTTGGTTGTAGAAATTGGAATCGCTCTTTGAGCTAAGCAGGAGCCAGGGGATTAAATAAAATGTTGTAAAGCAAGGAGAGCATATGAAGGTCACGACGACGACGTATGAAGACGTATACGATTTTTTTGTGATGAAGTAGCAAAAACAAAATCAAATTCGATATAAGTCGACTTGTACCACTTTTCACAGGACGCACAGAATCATAGAATACATTTCACAGAATTGGCAAGCGCCCACTCTGCCCTATTGTGGCTACACACACGGCTGGTAGAATACGTTGTATGAATTCATTTAGGTATATTTTATTTTAATGGTAACTAATGTTTCAGGCGTATTCACGGAGTGGACAGATGGCTTGTTCGGGAAGGTGAAGCCGTACAAGCTGGGCAACGTGAAAGTGCCTGTGATCCTTTTGTATGGGGAGAACGATAAATTGACAGAGAAGTCGGTAAGGATCATAGACGTGCACCATAAATATACTGAGCCTTTTTATAGAAAGCCTTACTTGAAGAAGTACTCGTAGTTCCTTCTGTTCTGTTTTTAGAGTCCGCGCCACCAAATAAAGTAAAAGAAGACGCCATCAACATTCAGAGCTTTACACAATTTATTACATAAACATACACAAATTTTGGGTCCGTTTTTGTACGCAAAAAATTGATTCACGCTAAAAGTGGCCGCTTTTGGCGGTAATAAATTTTTCGCGTTGTTTAAAATATATCCGGTGTAGTGGTTAAAAATTAAAATCGATTGGCGTCGCTAGTGTGCCCTACCCGTTACCTTAAGGACCCTCGTGCAAAATATCAAGTTTCTAACCCTTATAGTTTAGGCCCTGCGTTGATAGGTCAATCAGTCAACTTTTGCTTACACGATTATTTTCTTAACCGACTAAAAAAAAAGTCATTTATTTCAGCCAAATTACACCCATAATTACATTATGTCATATCATAATGAATACACATACATTACATTGCATTGCATCTTACATTTTACATTCACGGTCAAAAAAAGGAGGTTCTCAATTCGACATGTACTTAATATATATTTATCGTTTACATACCGAAAACTCCATTATAAGTAGGTGTCGTGAACAAGACCATTTAGCATGTAAGAATGACCAAAAATTAAACGAAAAAAAAAAATTTTTGCTGTACCTACCATACAAAAATAATTTTCCAACCGCGATAATGTATCGAACAAAATTTTTTTTCGCTTATTTTGTTTATCTAATATGCTAAATGGACTCTATTCAGGATACCTATTATGAGGTTTTCGGGACGCAAACGATAAAAAAATAACGGTGTACATAGAAGTCGGTAAGGATCATAGAAGTGCACCATAAATATACTGAGCCTTTTCATAGAAAGCCTTTCCATACTAAGTAGATTTAAGCCAAGCTGATCTAACACCATTTATTTTATGCCAAGCTATGTTATATTGTCTTTGTGATTAAGCCTAATCCCTTAATAGCAGCGATAACTTGATTTCTGTGATGGAGGCCTTTGCCCTGCAGTGGGACCGTAGGTATATAAGCAACTGTAAACTTGACTTTACTATGCTAAGCTAGATATTCTTGTTGCAGCAAATAATGCGGCTAGCACATGAATTGAACAGCACGGGGGTGCTGGAGGCCGTGAAGCCTGCCTGCGGCTGGCCCAAACTCAACCACCTCGACTTCGCCTTCGCCAAGAACGTAGAGTGGGTGAGCAAGCCAATAGTCGAAGACGTAGGCGAATTATTTAATAAATATTATAAAGAATGAATGCAATGTTTCATTATAATACCTCTTCCACCATAGTGAGACGTCGTAGGGAGGATGTAGGTTCGTATCTATCCGAGTGCGCACCAAATAGTTTTGCAGATGATCAAATCTAAGTACCTATTTAGGTGAGAGTGGAGTCTGCGCGCTACTGCTGATAATATAGGCACAAGTTATTCAGGTTTATGTTTTAATTCAGTACATATTCACACACTTAGGTACAATGTAGATACCTAAGTAAATACAACTACCAAACCTAAGTTCTCAGGTGTTTCCCAAAACCTGGACCTAAATAACGAATACATTATAGTACCTATTAATGTATCGATTATCGCGTATAAATTATTTCCGCGACATAACACAGAACTAAAATTTTAGATCCCTTATATCTATGTTCATAAAGTTCTTAATGGTGAATTGGCGACTGAAGCGCGCTCTTCAAGTTTTTAAGGGACTTCCTTGGTGGCTTGGATATCTATTAATTTATGATATGTACCTTAGAGAAGATTGTACCTACTATCTAGTCTGTGGATTGTTCTCACACTTTGTCTAAAATGTTAAATCTCTAAAATTAAATATACTAAATTTATATTAAATATACACTGATTTTAATAAAATTATGTTCGTGCGCGCGTTTATACAAAATATTAAAAAAACAAATGTCATTTTGACAGACAACTAGTGACAGACAGCGGAGTGTGTGACTCCGGCACATTTTCAATTTACTTAGGGTCGTAATTGTAATCTCTAATTGGATTATTTATGTGATTCATGTAAATATAGATCGATTAATTAGTCCTAACTAGGTCCTATTAAACCTACGATCATGGACCTTCACCGGCCGGTTGACCCTAATAAGGTAAAATATTTGGAGGGTTTTTACAACTGTTTAATTCGTGAGCATATTAAATATCGATTTAAAAACTATAATTTTATTATTTTAGACCTACGAGGAGTTGACCTCCGAGGAAAAGTTAAGGTATGTTTACTGTCTTCTCAGCTTTATTTACTCCTCAAACCCTGATATAAAATCTGACCTGTTTTCGGCATTTACTCGTATCCCATCTGTTAAAGTCCTGTTGCAACGGATTCAACTTTCTTCCCGTTTTCCTCCCCATTCTATTGTATTTTAAATGTAATGTGTTCTTTTGCCACCTTAAATGAAATAATGCATCATTATAATTGACTTAGAATTATTTGCCTAATTTGAAATGTAAGTAACTAAATATTTACACAAGATAATTTTCTTATCATAGAATATGCTATATACATCTGTAGAATTTACTTTGCAGTAAACTTTTAAAGTCAGAATAATATTCTAAGATAGTCACATGCTTAAGTTACAAACAAGAAATAGGTAAATAGGTAGGTACTTTAAACAAAATAAAACTAAATTAAAAACTGTAACTAACTAATTTAAAAGCTTAACCCAATATTAATAAGAATATAACTAATTTCAATTCAACTTACATTCTACATTCTCTGACTGTTTTAAATTTTTCTATTGCTCTATAAAATACTTGTTTTTAATCCAAGATAGAGAATAAAAGTATCAGCCTATAACTGTCCCACTGCAGGGCAAAGACCTCCATCATAGAAATCAAATCATCGCTACTATGATGGGAATAGGCTTAATCACCACGCTTGCCTAATGTAACAAACCTAAGCTATGTTCGAAAAACTCAGGAACACACTTTTTGCTCGACCCAGGAATTGTACCCAGAACCTGAGATCAAGGCCTGGTACTTAAACCACTAGACCTACAGGGCGTCCTAGTCCAAGATAGTGAATAAATCAAATAATAAAATATAGGTTTTCTTCATATATCTGAATGTTCGGTGTGTGCTAAGTGGAAGGGTAGCCGCTTAGCACACTGCACAGATGACTATGGTCAATGAAATGTTTAACAATTTTGGAAACCTTATGTCACCCAAAAGGAGCCCATCAATTAGTTTTTGGCTTGCCACTGGGTAAAATCTGATACCACACATAATTCAATGACATAGTTAACAACTAAAGTATTACATAAATAATTATTAAATATAAATATAATTCAAGTATAACTTGTAATTATTTTTAATAGCTCAGCTTGATAAGGTTGAAGTTAACTTGGAGAACCTTTTAATTTTTTATTCATGGTGCAAGCGAAAATTTACCTTAAGGTGACAAACCTTCAGCAGTCAATATCAAATAGATAGATAGATATTCTTTATTGCACAAAAATAAAATACAAGCATGATACAACAGCAACAGACAGTACAATAAGGCGGTCTTATCGCTTGTAGCGATTTCTTCCAGACAACCTTTGGGTAGAGGAAAGAAATATCGTATTTGTAATAAGGGAAGATGATCATAAATCAACCCTGAAATAATTTATTTATGAAATATTCCACTAAACAGGTTTTATAGGGTTAATAGGGTTGGCCCTAATGATGATTATTCTAAAGAATCTCTAAATTCAGCTAAACCTATTTAGGTATCCCTAATGTAATTAATTGTAAAATGGACTCCTAAATAGTCTATTGTGCATAAATCTTTCATTAAAAACTGTAAAATTTTGTACCAGGTTCGACCACCAAAAGCTGCACGAGATGCACAAAGGCCATGAGTCTATGCACACAACAATGGTGATGATACTCATAGTAACATTGGTTGTGGCTCAAATCATTGTCGTGGAGTGGAAGAAAAGGCATTATAGGTCTTACGCGGTAAGTATATTTATATGTATAGGGTACAATTTGAATTCATAAGTATTTCAGTTGTTATACATAAGTACTTAAAAATAGTTTTAAATTATTTAACGATTTGTAACGATGATTTGTAAGTGCTGTGTTCAAGCCTATGCAAATGAATATTATTTTTATTTTAATTCGTCATCTTTAGTCATCATTGACTGGCTCGATAGCGTAATCAACTGTGGATACATTGTGTCTGTTCAGTGTCTGAATGTAATATTTATGATATAATTATTATATTTGTAATTCCTCTGTTATTTGATATTCTGTCTGTAATACCATTGCTTAAGGTTTCGCCAATCGATTTTAATGTTTAGCTACTAAACCAGATCTATTTTAAACAATTTCGGGGTTACAACCTCTAGGCAAACACTTTTACTATTTATTAAATAACTTTGCACAAATGTTGGGTCCCTTTTTGTACGCGAAAAATTGATTCACGACATGGTTTAAATAGATCCGGTTTAGTAGCTAAAAATTAAAATCGATTAGAGTCGCTTGTGCCTTACCCGTCACCTTAAGCTACGTAGGACTAAATCAGGTCAATGTATGAGATGTTGTATGAATTTTATTTGTTTATTTAAATATATTCTGGTATTTGGGCATCAAGCCCAAGTCCTAACTTACAAAATGGCGAGCTTCTGGCCAAGCAAAGCTGTGGAGGAATAATTTTATGTAGTTATTTCGAAATTGGATTCAAGTTATAAACATTTGCAGAATACACTGCATATGTCCGTGGAAGAGCCACGCTTCGGCATGAATGGGCCGGCTCGACCGGAGTGAACCACGGCCTCACAGAAAACCTGCGTGAAGCAGCACTGTGCTGTGTTTGTGATTGAGGGTATCGGAAGCCCAATCCTGGGTTAGAGAGGGTTTAAAGGTTGGCAGCGCACGTGTGACTCCACTGGTGTCGCGGGTGTCCATGAGCGGCGGAAATCGCTTACCATCAGGTGATCCGTCAGCTCGTCTGCCAACTGTAACAAATAAAAATGGCTGCTTTTCGGAGAGTGAGCTGTAGGTATATTGGCTGCGGTTCCACCAGAGATGAGCAAGGAATATGTTTGTTGAGAGCCAATAGAATCGTTTCACTGAGAGAAGCTAGGTACCTAGGAAGCGATTTTATAGGCTCTCGAAGACACATTCCTCGCAACACATCCTCACTTTCTTCTCTGCTTAAAACGCAGCCTAAATGATTAATTGTTACAGCCGTACATAAAAACATGTATATGTTTGACCGATGCTTTATTGATATTTAAATTGTAATTAGAAAATAATGTTATAATATAGGTAATATCTATCTACATAAACACATAAGTATAATCAACACTGACAAGTTACACTGTAATGTTTTACGATGACGATGACGATGATTTTCCCAGGTTTTCACGATGGTGGCGATGTGGTCTATCCCGGTGGTGATGAGCGCGCGCAACCACTGGTGGCGGTTCATCACTATTTGGTCGGTGTTCACCCTGCTCACCGCTGTAGTTATTAGGAAGTGCTCGTTTAGGCCAATGTCGGTTACGACGCCTAGGTAAGAAAACATAATATTCTCGTACCCCCAATACTCAAGCGCTTTTTAGGGTTTCATAGTCTACAAGGAATCCATTTAGTTTCGCTTTGCCCGCTGTGTCCGTTTGGACAGACCCACAGCTAAGCTCAGAAACTTTTATCGCCGGTTTCTGAGTTGAGAATTTGAAGTTAAGCACGAATTGAGCACGAACTTTGACAGTTGAGTCATACTTCAACTTGGTGTTCAAATCGTGCCTAACTTCAAATTCTCAATTCAGAAACCGGCCGTTAGTCCTACAAAGCTGTTTTAGCATTAACTAGCGACGCCATTTGATTTGAAAAAAATATTATATTATATTATAATAATTAACTATTTCACCTGTTTTTGCACTCGAAATTCGAATTAATGCCATAAGTGGTCGTTTTTGGCAGTATTTAAACACTTCTTCAAGAATTTCACGGATGTTCATGGGCGGCGCTGAATACTTTTATCAGGTAACTCGCTTGCTTTGTCCGTGTTAAACATAAAAAAAAACATGTTTCGAGTAGGAAGCAGACCAAAAAGTTAATTATAAGTACCTATTGAATAAATAGTATAAGTAATAAGTTCTTTTCGAGGTGCTCGAATTTTGAAATTGTTAAAAAGATATCCGGTTTAGATGCTAACAATTTAAATCAAATGACGCCGCTAGTGTGCCCTACCTGTCACCTTAATATACATAAAGATGTCGATGAAAAATCTGCCAAATTAATTTAATTAAATTGGAACTGGGCGGGCTATGTGTGTAGGATGCACCCGGAAAGGTGGACTAAAATCATCACACAATACCAGCCAGATGGATGACGGTTGAGAGGCAGACCCAGAAAAAGATTGTCGGGATCGGCAAGCGCTGGTTTCCTATTGAGACCATTGGAGGAGTTTGGGAGAGACCTTTGCCCAGCAGTGGGACCATTTAGGCTAACGAAAAATAATATATTAGCGTCACGCTAACAAAGACGTAGCCCATACACTTTAAGAGGGATCGTATTTTTTTATCACCCACCTCCTTATATGTTATCCTTTGACAGGGCTATCGTTATACAGGTGTTTTATAAATAATAATATGTGTATATAAATGGCCCAAAGAATGGACAACATTTCAAAATTGCTAAGCTCTGAAACAAAAAATACCAATTCTTTGTTTACTTTTCCGCTGCTCGAATATATATTTATTCATTTTTTATATTGCTTATTTACTAAGAAAAAAATTAAAAACTAAAAAACGTATGATGACGTTATCGGACGGCAGAATGTAAAATATTTCTTTGCTTAGCACATTATAGTTTTAAATTTACGAAATGCCAAACTCATGACATGTAACTGTCAAAAAAAAAGACAACTTGTCAACGTTGAATGTATGAATGACGTTGACACTGTTGACACTAGTATTATTTACCTTTGACAGTAGTACCTTTTTTTTATTAAAACAATGATAAGCAAGGGAATATCGCTGTATTCAGCCGTCCGATGACGTCATTTGGCGCTTACGTCTATTTAGAATAAAAAGAATTTCAATAATTATTTTATGCATGAAAATGGACAAATTTTGAAAAAAGAAAAAAATATGGGTCTGTTCATTTATGTCTATTTTCATATAAAAAAACAATATGGACATGTTAAAAATATGAAATGTTGTCCATTGCATGCCACAAGTGGCAGGGCACATTGCGAGGAGATCAGACGGCCGATGGGGCAGAAAGGTCCTCGAGCGGAGGCCGCGTATCGAAGGTCGAAGCCGTGGCAAGTCCCACTCAAGGTGGACCGACAATCTGGTGAAGGTCGCGGGAATCCCTAGGATGTGGGCGGCACAGGACCGACCTGTGTGGATATCATTGGGGAAGGCCTATGTCCAGCTAGCAGTTGACGTTTATTGGCTGAAATGATGATGATGATGTATATGTAAAATTAGACGATTAGACAAACCATGGGAAAATTTATAATTTAACGCTGTCATTGATGGTAATAGATTAGACATTTATAATAATCTTATATCTTTTTTTTTACTGCCTCGTTGTCGCAGTTGGTAGTGCGTCGCACTTTTAAGCGGCGGCTGCGCTAGGGGTCCCGGGTTCGATCCCCGGGTCGGGCCAAAATTTATACCTGAGTTTTACTGTTAAGAAATTCTCAGTGTTAACCCGGAGTCTGGAAGTTGGCGGTCTTGAACCCCGTGCCTCGGAAAGCACGTTAAGCCGTTGGTCCTGCGACTGATTTCTCTCCTGTCTTGTCACACTGGTGTCCCATCGGAATATGAAGGCAAGGGAATAGAGAGTGCACTTGTGTTTGTGCACACACTTGAGCACTATAATATATCCCGCGTAAGTGGCTGATCGTTGAGATTGGCCGCCTTAGCCGAAGTCGGTTGGAGGATATAATATCTTATTTATCGAATTTTATTATCAATTCCAGATTAGTGTACAAATGGTTTTACCTCATATACAAGTTAAGTTGTTTCTTCGGACTCTTCGGGTACATAGTGATGATGCTCACTTTCGTGGGCCTGAACTTGCTGTTCGGGCACAAGCCCCAGGCGTGGATGGACGTGGGCCTGCTGTGCCTGTTCTATGGACTGTACTTTGGGGTGCTAGGCCGAGATGTGGCAGAGTACTGTACGGATAAGATGGCTGCCTCTATTGGGGTGAGGATTTTATTTATTTATTTTATTCAGGTTTACAGTACACTTTACAGCTTTGGACCAAAACGTACACTGCTTAGTGAAAGACATAATATTTCTAAAATATACATTAATTATAATAATAACACTAAATACACACATTCATACATTGATTAATCATTACATATTAATTATTACATACAGGGGTGTATGTAATAATTAATATGTAATGATTGGGTAAACGCCCTGATGGTCTAGTGGGTTAAGTACCGGGCCGTGATCTCGGGGTCCTGGGTTCGATTCCCGGGTCGAGCGAAAAGTATGTTTCGAATTTTTCGAACATAGCTCGGGTTTGTGATCACCAATCCGCATTTGGCAAGCGTGGTGATTAAGCCTAATCCCATCATAGTAGCGATAACTTGATTTCTATGATGGAGGCCTTTGCCCTGCAGTGGGACAGTTTATAGGCTGATACTTTACTTTACAGGGTGTATCAGTGAACGTTTACATCCATTTGACGACGTGTTCGACCATCTATTCTGAACAACATTTGTTCTATGACTTTCGGCAATTCGCATAAAAAAATTCAACTTTTCATACAAAGTTGGTCACATGACTTAATCATCTTGTATGGGGAGTCGATAAAATGGACAAGATTTCATAGTTTTAACATATCCATGTTGTTTTTTTTTTTTATGAAAATAACAGACCCATATTTTTTCTTTTTTTTAAATTTTGCCATTTCCATACATAAAATAATTATTGAAATTCTTTATATTCTAAATAGACGAAAGCGCCAAATGACGTCATCAGACGGCTGAATACGGCGAAATTCCTTTGCTTTGATAAAAAAGGTATTACTGTCAAAGATAAAGAATACGGAAAAGACGGATCAGTAGGTGATCCGTCTTGTCTGCAATACCTACTAGTGTCAACATTGTCAACGTCATTCATATATTCAACGTTGACAAGTCTTTTTTTGACAGTTGCATGTCATGGGTTTGGTTGGCATTTCGTAAATTTAAAACTATAATGTGTTAAGCAAAGAAATATTTTACATTCTGCCGTCCGATGACGTTACCTTACGTTTTTTAGTTTTTAATTTTTTTCTCAGTAAATAAGCAATATAAAAAATAAATAAATATAGATAGATACTCTTTATTGCACAACATACAAAATTCAAAAGCTAGGTATACAGAGATACAATGTACAATTTAGGCGGTCTTATCGCTGGGAGCGATCTCTACCAGACAACCTTCAAGTAAAGGACATTAAGCAATCCTTTTGATTTTGAACATTGATTAACTAAATTTATAGTATAAATACATATATCTAGATAATAAATAAACACGTTATCATACACTAATATATACGAGTATAGTATAAAATCCACTATTACATATTTAAAATTAACTTGCAAATTCAAAAAATCTTCAAGACCACTTATAAATTGTCGAATACTATTGTCTAATAAAATCCCACTCGATTCCCCATAGTGGGAAACTTAAACTACTAGACCAACAACTTTAAAACCACGTGTTCTATCATCCATTCCGAACAACATTTGTTTTACGACTTTTCGGAATGGACAACATTTCAAAATTGCTGAACTATGAAACGAAAAATATTTAAGACCACTTATAAATTGTCTAATCATCATCAGCCCATTTAAGTCCCCACTGCTGGGGCAGGGGCCTCCCTCAGTCACGTGAGGGGTAATTGCCATACTCACCACGCTTGGCAGACGGGTTGGCGAGGGTTTTGATGTAAATGCAGAGTTTTCCTTCTCTGGGTGCTGATGATCATGCCAGCAGCTTTACCTTAGTCGCCTTTTACGACACCTCGGTAAGAGTGAGGGTGGCCTATTCTACTCTGCCGGGGACCACACAGCAAAATGTCTAATACTATTGTCTAATAAAATCCCACTCGATTCCCCATAGTGGGAATCGAGTGGGATTCAGGGACAAACATTCGTGTGATGAACACTGTTTGCTCAGTGCCTGGGTGTAAACAAGTAATTATTATTTAACAAAAATTTTTTTTATAAGCTACGGGAAACCTTATGCTCCCAAATACTTTTGTTTATGCTTTCCGTGGCAGCCTGTAATTAAGGCAGCACCAAGGCATATACTTGACAATTTGTATCTCTTAGCTTTAAAGGTGTATGTTCTTGTTGGTTGTCCAGATAAATAAATAAAATAAAATAAAAAACAATTTGATATTAGCCATTGAAGTATTTTCTTAGTCATTACACTAATAACCCTTGGCCGTGTGGTCCCCGGCAGAGTAGAATAGGCCACCCTCACTCTTACCGAGGTGTCGTAAAAGGCGACTAAGGTAAAGCTGCTGGCATGATCATCAGCACCCAGAGAAGGAAAACTGCATTTATATCTAAACCCTCGCCAACCCGTCTGCCAAGCGTGGTGAGTATGGCAATTACCCCTCATGTGATTGAGGGAGGCCCGTGCCCCAGCAGTGGGGACTTAAATGGGCTGACGATGATGATGACACTAATAAGTCCGTATTTGAATTAATTTGGAATTAAAATAAAAATAAAAAATATTTCACAACATCACATACATTGATCTGACTCCGAGATAGGTAGCTCAAGCACCTGTGTTACGGATAACAGAATCAACAGTGGGATTACAAATATATACATATAATACTTTTCTTTTGTAAATACATACTTATAATATATAGATAACGCCCAGACCAATACAAACAGATATGTTCATGCACACAAATGTTTGTACTGTGCGGGGATCGAACCCGCAACCCTTGCACCAGAGGCAGCGTTCACTACCACTGTTCCAAACGGGAATTCTGTTATAAATTTTGATACACATGCAGCAGCAACTTTTTTGACATATTGGTGTTTGTTTCAGTATTACACAAAGGAAGGGATCCCTACGCGACAGTTGGAGACCAACGTGTGCGCCGTGTGCGGGAACCAGTTGTTAGTCGATGTTAATGAAGAAGGTGTTTTAGGTGAGTATGTTTTTTTTTTCTTATGATATAGGTGGCAGACGAGCCGACGGTTCACCTGATGGTAAGCGATTACCGCCGCTCATGGACACCTGCAACACCCAAGTGCGGTGCTTACCTTTTGGGGGTTAAAAGCTTCACCTGGATTGGGCCTCCGGTACCCTCACTCACGCAGCGAAACACAGCACATGCACTGCTTCACGCCGGTTTTCTGTGAGGACGTGGTATTACTCCGATCGAGCCGGCCCATTCATGCCGAAGCGTGGCTCTTCCACTGTTAAAAAGTATGTAATGAATGTAGCAATTAGAAAGATATAGGACTTTAACACTTAAGCCGCTTCGGCATGATGAAGGAAACCAGACCAATCGATTGATCATCGGTTGAGAGTATCGACCGATGATGGAATGAATAAATTAATGTATAGTTTCTATCATATCCATAAATCGATCACTGCCGCACTGATCATTTTAACTGCCTCGGTGGTGCAGTGGTGAGTGGGTCGCACTTTAAAGCTACGCAAGAGGTTCCGGGTTCGATCTCCGGGTCGGGTCAAAAAATTGTACCTAAGTTTTCGGTAACAAATTCTTAGTGTCAGCCCGATTGTCTGGAAGTCAGCGGTCATGTACCCCCGTGCTTCGGAAAGCACGTTAAGCCGTTGGTCCCGCGCCCAATCCCTCTCCGGCCGTGTCACCCTGGTGTCCCATCAGAATATGAGGGTAAGGAAATAGAGAGTGCACTTGTTTTAGCGCACACACTTGAGCACTATAATATATCCTGCGTACGTGGCTGATCGTTAAGATTGGTCGCCGTAGCCGTAATCGGTTGGAGGATATTATATCTTATTATTATAAATTGATAATCGATTCTATACCCATAATCACTGACGCACAAAAGTAGCTTACATCTGGGAAAGCACTTTTTGAGTCCCTACGAAGCTAGGGATCTCAGTCCCAAACAAATAATACACTTTCTGAAAAGTGTAGGCTTTGTTACTGATATGTAGCACAGTGGCGATCACAATAGATCAAACTGGTCGCAGTGATACTGGTCTGAATAGGACCTACACAGCCGCTCGCTTAACAAAAAAAATTAAAGATATTTCATTTTCGATATTTCAGAGAACACGTACAAGTTATCGTGCGGGCACGTGTTCCACGAGTTCTGCATCCGCGGCTGGTGCATCGTGGGCAAGAAGCAGACCTGTCCCTACTGCAAGGACAAGGTGGACCTCAAGCGGATGTTCACCAACCCGTATCCTTTGATAAAACATATTATCCACCTCCACTTTAACTGGTTTACCCCAGCGGTTGTCCGGTCACTAGAGGTATGTCATCGCACTGGTCTTGCGGGACTTGGTTTATCATCATAATTTCAGCCAATAGACGTCCACTGCTGGACATAAGCCTCCCCCAATGTTCTCCACACACTGCCCATTGCCACTTGAGGCATGCAATCCTTTGGGCTATGTCTGTAACCTTAGTTCTCCTGCGGATCTCATCATTTACGATACGATCACGCAGGGAGACTCCGAGCATAGCTCTCTCCATTGCTCTCTGAGTGACTTTGAGCCTCCTTAATCGGCACTTGGTTTATAGGTAGCGGTAATCGCTTACCATCAGGTGATTTTTTTGCTCGTCTGCCACCTATTACAATAAAAAGATGTATTTTAGACTAACCAGTAACCAATATGTCCACAACAACAGACTAACAGGGCCCACCCTGTTTCAGAAAAAATATTAGTGTAATCTAATATGTATATACTCGTATATGACTGATTCCTGCCGCTTCATTCCGTCATTGTTCCACTCGTCGACAGTTTCATGTCCATAATCTAAATGGTTCATCATCATCATCATCGTCAGCCCATTTAAGTCCCCACTGCTGGGGCACAGGCCTCCCTCAATACATGAGGGGTAATTGCCATACTCACCACGCTTGGCAGACGGGTTGGCGAGGGTTTTGATATAAATGCAGAGTTTTCCTTCTCTGGGTGCTGATGATCATGCCAGCAGCTTTACCTTAGTCGCCTTTTACGACACCTCGGTAAGAGTGCCCACCGAATTAGCAAACTGAAGTGGCAGTGGGCTGGTCATATTAGCCGCAGAACTGACAGCCGTTGGAGCCGTAAAGTCCTTGAGTGGAGACCGCGACTCGGTAAGCGTAGTGTAGGACGCCGTGCGACAAGATGGGATGATGACATTCGAAGGCTGGCTGGTGTGGGCTGGATGAGAGTGGCCGAAAATCGGGAGCAGTGGCGTGCATTAGGGGAGACCTTTGTCCAGCAGTGGACGAGTGTGGGTTGCTGATGATGATGGTAAGAGTGAGGGTGGCCTATTCTACTCTGCCGGGGACCACACGGCGTGTAACGTTTTGTAAATACACACTTATAATACATAGAAAACACCCAGACCAATACAAACAGACATGTTCATGCACACAAATGTTTGTACAGTGCGGGGATCGAACCCTCAACCCTTGGACCAAAGGCAGCGTTCACTACCACTGATCCAAATGGGTCGTCGATTCCAGATTTGAAACAGCGAGACTATGTTTATTTATGAATAAGACGCTTACTAGTTTGCTCCTTAACCGCAAGCCCAGCTGGGACCGGCCGCACATCCTGTACGGGCAGCTGCTGGACTGGATCCGCTGGCTCGTGGCGTGGCAGCCGCTCATCCTGTTCTTGGCGCAGGGCATCAACTGGCTGCTCGGCCTCGAGTGATTCGCAGTCCTAACGCCAAGAGATAACGATGAGTTTCCCTTGCTTTCAGCGCACGTGTGATTTTAGTGAAACATCTACTGCCGCACTCGGAGACGTCAATTACGTCGCAATGGGGGCTATCGCGTGTGAAAAATCCGCTAGATGGAGTTACTATAGGAGTGAGGTCCATATAAAATGTGATTGTTTATTTTTAAACGTGATCTGTTAAAATGTCAATTTGAGAAACTAAACAACCAATGCGATTGATGTTGGACCTCAGTCCAATAGTACGCCATCTAGCGGATTTTTTACACGCGAAAACCCTCATTATAGATAATCTTTATGCGTATTGAAATAAGTGTCAATAATTTTTCAGAAATCATTTATTTGCTTGAAATATAGTTTTTTTAAGGTGGTAAATACAATCACCACCTAACTCGTCGATATGCAAATATTTTGTTACATAGTGTCAAATTATTTTTAGGTTATTATTAATCCTATTTTTTTTTAATGGCTGCTACTGTATTTTGCGGCACACCTATAATTCTGCCAATGTCGAGTAATTAAAAATACACGTTATTACAATAATGACCGGTGTGACAAGTGAATTATATTTTAATCAGTTTTGACATCACCTAAAACAAAACAAACATACACATGGACAAAAAATATACATATGAAGTTAAATGTAGATTCATAATTTTCTTAATAATAATAATAATTCTCACAACATCTCATACGTTGACCTGATTCCGTACTAAGTAGCTTAAGCACTTGTGTTACAGATATCAGACAACAGAGGAACACAAATATATACTTAAATACATATATTACACCCAGACACCGAACAAACACAAGTGTTCATCGCACGAATGTTTGTCCAGGGTGGGTGGGAAGTAACTATTAAAGTATTCAGAGACGTCAAATTAACTGTAATCATTACTTAAGAAAAAATATTGACACTTATTTCAATACCCATAAAAACTATTTGTTATTATGTCAGATTTTCCGAATCCTGGATCTTGATCCAAGCGTATTTCAGGTTCCGTGGCGACAGCTTTGGACGCAACTGAGAATCACACGCTATGACGAGGACTATTTATAATGAAGATAATGTATAGTAACTTAATTTGATGTCTCTGAATGCGGCAGTCACACTTGACATTGGCGGAATCATTGCGTCGCTGAACGTGTGATTGAGTTCCACAAAGAAAAAGAAAAGAATGCGGCAGTCAGTTGCATTAACGGTCTTTAAGTTTTAATGACGACTTTAAACTGTAATGAGGGGTAACATGTTTTAAGTCCGATAGATGGCGTTATGAAGGCGACAGGTCCAACTACAAATGGATTGGTAATATTCTGACAAAATGCAATCTGGCAAAATGGTGTGAAATTCGCCAGATGGCGTAATGTAGGCGTCCTTTCAGTCTACAAGGATATATTTTACAAAAAATCAATGACATTGAAGTTAGACCCTATTCCTACATTACGCCATCTAGCGGTTATTTACACAAACTGCAAAAATCCTCAGTGGATCGGTTATATTTTGACGTGTCATGACAAAATGGGCTAAGACGTGTAAAAAATCCGATAGATGACTGACATTTGTTTGACAGACAAGATGATTCGTTATTTCTGAACGTGATAATGTCAAAATCTCAATTTGTGGTTACGAAACCAATGCTGTCGAATGTTGGACGCCATCTAGCGGATTTTTACACGCGATAACTTCTATTACGATGTTAGGTACAACACAACCAATTCCGCATATAGTCCGTAAAATGTAGCATGATTGGAATGACAGCTATTGGTCTATTGGAATAAAAACCTATGAAATTAATCTTGGTTAAATAGTAAACCTTATGTTTATTGAAATATAGATCAAGTGACGGCTGTCATTTTTAATCAAGCTATATTTTACGGACTATTATAAGTCTACATAACGCCATCATCATTTGTAAAAACCCTCAATAATTTAATAGAAAATTAATTTGGACCGAAAATGTCGCTTTAACTTTAGAATTACTTTTCTGCACCTGTGTGTAAAAAGTTTATAGAGTACAGGCGTCCTATTAGACATTTTATTGAGTGAATTATTACATCACGTTACTAAGAAGTTTAGTAATAGTTAGAGCATAATTTTTCGTTAGATTTAGAGTCTATCGAATTGAAAACATTTAATTGCAAACGAGCAGTTTGCAATTCAATCGTTAAATTGTCCACGCAAAGAATCAGCCTATTGAGTTAATACTACCAACTACTTTATTCCTCGACCCGGGAATCGAACTCAGTATTATGTTCTGGTACTTAAACCACTAGACCAACAGGCTGTTAAATTGTCAACTGCCAAAAATCCCTGATTGGTTGCTTTTGATGTATAGTCGCACTACGGTTATTTGGCACGTGGCAAATGTCGGAACTTATCGTATTTGGATATTTTTCCATAGAAAATATATTGTACAAAGCCCCATGTCAATGCCACTGAAGTGCCTTCTGATAATAGTCGCATAGTTTATAATAATTCTCACAACATCTCATACGTTGACCTGATTCCGTACTAAGTAGCTTAAGCACTTGTGTTACAGATATCAGACAACAGAGGAACACAAATATATACTTAAATACATATATTACACCCAGACACCGAACAAACACAAGTGTTCATCACACGAATGTTTGTCCAGGGTGGGGATCGAACCCACAACCTTTGGCGTAAGAGGCAGGGTCACTACCAATTGCGCCATCCGGTCAGTCTAGTAGTCTAATAGTCTTTCGTTAGAGACAATAGAGTTACGCCATGGAAAAATGAAGTTCTACCAATCAGCGTGTGAATGGACAACATTTCAAAATTGCTAAGCTCTGAAACAAAAAATACCAATTCTTTGTTTACTTTTCCGCTGCTCGAATATATATTTATTCATTTTTTATATTGCTTATTTACTGAGAAAAAAATTTAAAAACGTAAGATGACGTCATCGGACGGCAGGATGTAATATATTTCTTTGCTTAGCACATTACAGTTTTAAATTTACGAAATGCCAAACCCATGACATGTAACTGTCAAAAAAAAGACAACTTGTCAACGTTGAATGTATGAATGACGTTGACAATGTTGACACTAGTATTATTTACCTTTGACAGTAGTACCTTTTTTTATTAAAACAATGGTAAGCAAAGGAATATCGCTGTATTCAGCCGTCCGATGACGTCATTTGGCGCTTACGTCTATTTAGAATAAAAATAATTTCAATAATTATTTTATGCATGAAAATGGAGAAATTTTGAAAAAAGAAAAAATATGGGTCTGTTCATTTTATTTTGTCTATTTTCATATAAAAAAACAATATGGACATGTTAAAAATATGAAATGTTGTCCATTGCGTTGCATTGTACAATTTTACGGTTTTATCAAAAAATAATCTTCTAAATTGCAAGCAATTGGGCCTATTCTCGAACACTCGACATTGAAGCCGAGTTCGAGATTTGTATGGACGAATGTATGAAATCTCTAAATTCGACTACAACGACGAGTGCACCAGGAGCCCAATTCTCGGGACGTGATATTTTGTCATCATACGATATACACGAAGACTTTTGATCGGTGATCAGGACCTACTGATTCCGACTAGGTGGATGATGGCCATTGCTATAGTAATAGTAGTTACACGTTTTCTTTTTGTTTAGGTTTTATTTTAAATTTTATTAGATATCTAAATTTAATTGGAATGTATGGTCTTCCTACATTTTTATGAAGTGAAGAAGATACGTCATCAATCATTATTGATAGATGTGTAGAAAGCTATTTTAATTTTCTTTAATTTGTTTTATTTGACGTTGTCTGCCATTTGACAGTTTTCTACCAATAACATGAAAAACTTTAAATCTCTAATGAGGTTTGTTATCATCACTGTACCTGTACTTATGAAGAGGTTTTATTTGTAACGAGGAGGAGTAGGATGACCATATTCATAGTTATTAACTTAAAGTCCCAGACAAGGAAAAAAAATGGAACGCTGACATGTAACTACTATTACTATAGCAATGGCCATCATCCACCTAGTCGGAATCAGTAGGTCCTGATCACCGATTAAAAGTCTTCGTGTATATCTCCAAAACATAGTTTTTTGAATGGTTTTCAGGTGATATCCGCCATGTTTTTTTCATATCGAAATCCCCAGAATTGGGGTCCTGCATTGCCCTTAGTATCGTACCGTAACATCATCATCACAATTTTTTGGTAGACTACGATCTCTTGAGTCATATTAAATATAATAGTTTATTTTCAATTTTGCGGTGACATTCAAGTCTGTTATTACAACCTAACAAGGTTTATCATTCTTTGTTCTATTTTTTCTTCTTATCTCTGCAAGTAAGTGAACACTAAGAAATCATTGTTTAATATCCAGGACTTCCAGATTGTTATTTTTCTATGGTAGTACTGAGAAGAAATAATGCTATCGTTGGGCCAAAACGAAACGTCACATTTGACACTTCAACAAAATTCGTCTACGTAACCTTGTAACAACGGTCATTGAATTAATCAATCTTTCTGTGTTAAAAAAGCACCATTTCTTTACTTTTTAAAAATATGTTTGCATTTATTTATTTCAATAAAGACAAAAAAAGATAATTTCACGATTTACTTTCTCTGTAAAACTACTTATAAACTTATAAAAAAATACTTTTCTAGAGAATTGAACGTTGGTACAATGTTGTATGTGTCAACCCATTTTCTTTTTAAGCTCTAGTGATGTACCCCAAATAATCGAACGAATACAATGTTAATCGTGTAGGATTATTCATCCATAAATGAAAAGCCACATTCTGATTAAAATAAAACGTATCATTTTCTTGTTTAAAAATAAAAATACATTAATAACTCTGTTAAAAGAAAAAAAAATCTCTAGCACACAATTTAAGTGTTTTGATTTCTAAGTAAAAGAAATAAACTGGCCGCGGGTCGATATCTAGGATCGGTACCTACTTTCCTCTTTCTTTTAATAATATTGATTCACATTTCTCCAAATAAAAGTACTAATAACTTCTTTTCCATTATTATAGTATTCGATTCACGTTTGTTTGAAGTACATATCGATTATTCACTTTAATCAGAAGTTTTTTTCGTAGGTCACCTCCCTATGAAGCTTCAATTTAGAAACGTCAAATGTGGCTTATTACTTTGGCTCAACTGTAGTTGAAAAATATTATAATATTAATTATGTACATTGGTAATAAGGTCAATAATTTTATTTTGATATTTTGTAATATTTTTTGTGCTTTACTTTCTCTTACATATTGAACGCTTACATTATATAATACATTAATATAAACAGTCAGCTTCATAGATATCTTAGCGTTCAAACCTATCAAAAATATCAGAGCATTTAATAAAAGACAACTGTATGTTATTAAACGCCAAGGTGCATTTTTGTTGTTTGAGAACAAATGAAATGTACGCCTTAAGTTATTGTGGTAAAGTGACTTTTGTCAAATACTCGGTTATTTATGCTAGGGTTGAACGCTAAGATATTTTTAAAGCTGACAATATGGTATTAAACAAGTACTTTTTAATACATGCTGCTTTACAACGGTCGTCTGCTGCACTCGGCTTTTGAATGTTCGGATACGCTCTCATTTTCGTTATTTACACTACCAATAAATAAAAGTTCAGTGAAGTCACTCCCACACACTGAAATGACAGTATCCGGATTGGTTTTAATGGAGGACAACATTTCAAAATTGCTAAGCTATAAAACAAAAAATACCAATTCTCTATTTACTTTTCCGCTGCTCGAATATATATTTATTTATTTTTTATATTGCTTATTTTCTGAAAAAAAAATTGAAAACTAAAAAACGTAAGATGACGTCATCGGACGGCAAAATATAAAATATTTCTTTGCTTAGCACATTATAGTTTCAAATTTACGAAATGCCAAACTTATGACATGCAACTGTCAAAAAAAAAACAACTTGTCAACGTTGAATGAATGAGTGACGTTGACAATGTTGACACTAGTATTATTTACCTTTGACAGTAGTACCTTTTTTTTATTAAAACAATGATAAGCAAAGGAATATAGCTGTATTCAGCCGTCCGATGACGTCATTTGGCGCTTACGTCTATTTAGAATATAAAGAATTTCAATAATTATTTTATGTATGAAAATGTTGTCCATTAGGCTTTAACTTAGGCTTTAACGTTATGTGAGTTTGGCGCCAAACATGACAAAACATAACCAATCCACTTGCAGTCTGCGCCACTAAAGAAGTTTCGTATTTGGCGCCACTTCTGTCACGTCAACAATACAATTTGAGCTTTGTTGATAGAGACACAAGGAATCTTAAATTTTAGTTTCGTGTTTTGGCGCGAACTCTACTTGAACCTTACACCTACATAGCGTCATCTATCGGATTTTTCATTTGTAAAAACTCATTGGTAGGTTTATTATACAAATACAAAAAAATACTGTGCATCATAATATTTGACTAATCTGGAGATTGTACAACATATTAATATTTTATAAAAATATAGATAAATAAGTACCAATAACAAAAAAAACATTAGAAATATAATGTCCAGGCGGCTTTATGATTATTCAAAGATTCATGGGCAAGTCCATTTTAAAAGTATGAAATTATTATAAGATAATTTACCATTGGATAATCCATACAATTGGCACCAACTTAATAAAACCCTTGCCATAAACAAAATATTTGATATAGCTACCTAACAAAGTGCATACAAAATACATGCGTGTGACACACGCTAGTCGCCATTTGCATGGAGTGTTTTGGACTTGCTCAAAAATGTGATTTTCAGACAGTGTAAATGAGAATCAAGTAATTCTTTCAACGATGTTTCTATAATTGAGAGGTCTTTTGATTACAAAAATAAAAAAATAGTAAAAAAACCGTATTAAAGTTATAATTTGTAGCCACCAAAAAAAAAAACTTATAGTATGTACTTATATTAAACAAATTAGCTTAATTATTGGCCAAACCAAAACAACAGCATTATGATCACTGGATTCCACGCCGATTTGAATTCAATTGAAATTCTTGTATTTCTTTATCTCAATCGCTTCACGGCTGTGTGGAGAGAAGTTTGGGGTGTAGTGTGCCACCTTTTGTTATAATAATTCAGGAATGCAGGCGGCGACCATTTTCGAAACTTTATTTTTCTTGCTCTGTACAATATTTTGTTACACAGATTTTAGGACCAAAATAATACTGCCTTGTGACAAACTAGACGTACATATTAAAAAAAACATACGATTGTGTTATGTAATAAGTCACACACAAGACTGCTTCACAGAAGACCGGCGTGAAGCAGCGCCTGCGCTGTGTTTTGCCGCGTGAGTGAGGTTACCGCAGGCCCAATGGGGGGAAGGGGAAAAGGTTGGCAGCGCACTTGTGACTCCAATGATGTTGCGGGTGTCCATGGGCGGCGGAATTGCTTACCATCAGGTGATCCCTCTGCTCGTCTGCCACCTCTCATATAGAAAAAAAGTAGTTTTTCACTGACACATGGGGAAAATGGGAGCTCTCCCAATGGACAACATTTCATATTTTTAACATGTCGATATTGTTTTTTTATATGAAAGTAGACATAAAATGAACAGACCCATATTATTTCTTTTTTCAAAATTTGTCCATTTTCATGCATAAAATAATTATTGAAATTCTTTTTATTCTAAATAGACGTAAGCGCCAAATGACGTCATCGGACGGCTGAATACAGCGATATTCCTTTGCTTATCATTGTTTTAATAAAAAGAAGGTACTACTGTCAAAGGTAAATAACACTAGTGTCAACATTGTCAACGTCATTCATACATTCAACGTTGACAAGTTGTCTTTTTTTTTGACAGTTACATGTCATGGGTTTGGCATTACGTAAATTTAAAACTATAATGTGCTAAGCAAAGAAATATTTTACATTCTGCCGTCCGATGACGTCATCTTACGTTTTTTAGTTTTTAATTTTTTTCTCAGTAAATAAGCAATATAAAAAATGAATAAATATATATTCGAGCAGTGGAAAAGTAAACAAAGAATTGGTATTTTTTGTTTCAGAGCTTAGCAATTTTGAAATGTTGTCCATTCCTCGATCCTCGAGCAGCCAAAAGAGCTTATCTGTGACGACCAAAAGGAAAAAGTCGACAGGACCTCGAGGCAATGAACTAGCACGTTTGGGGGAATTTCCACAGGGCCCAATAAAGTGACAAACCGCAGAGTGCTAGACCCATTTTTGATTTTCGTGAAACAAAGCGTAGTAATAGTGATTTCTTTTCTGCGGCGAAAATCACGGCTTGGTTAACTTTGTGTAGCGATTCCAACATTATGCTGTCTCTTTCTAGTCAACTGAGTGATAGAGACACCAACATATTTGACGCTCTCGTCGTCAAATATTTGTGCAAAATAATGAGGCGAATTTGAGTTTTTTTTATGTGATATGTGGTAGATGAGCAGACGGATCGCCTGTTGGTAAGCGATTGTCGCCTTGATTGATTGAGTTTCATAATCTTTTTTAGTAAAAAAAAAACCATTTTTAATTATGATTGTTCATATTTTTTTATTGACGATTCGATTTGTTGATATTTTATATAATATTATTTACTGTAGTGTAGATAAACAAATATTACGAGATTAAATTAATAAATAATAACTTCAAGGTTGAAATTTGAATTATAAATTAAATTAAATGTTACATCCCTGTTAATTCGAACAAGCTACAGGGTAATTTTTTTCACGCTCAACCCCTAAAAAGTAACCAATTAAACCATGAAGATAAATGTCACGAGCCCAATTCTCAGGATCGTGATATTTATCATCATACGACATATATCACTAAAACCTTTTTTTTGTATTGATTTCCCGACAATCCCGAGAATTGGTCTCCTGGAGCCCAATTCTCGTGCTCGTGATGTTTTCAGGATTTCATGTGACTAATATACATAGTCACATGAAATCCATAAACATCACGAGCACGAGAATTGGGCTCCAGGAGACCAATTCTCGGGATTGTCGATATGAAAAAACATGGCGGATGTCGATTGAAATCCATACAAAAAAACTATGTTTTAGTGATATATGTCGTATGTTGATAAATATCACGATCCTGAGAATTGGGCTCCAGATAACTAATGTCCACACATTACTCTGTAAACTAAAACAGAAAATATATTTTTATCATTAGATGAAGGGGTCGCTATTGAATTTTAAAATATAAATCACAAATAATAAGTACATTACATAGGTAAGCAGGTACCTACCTAAACAATTCATAGAAATTGTAAATTAGTTTTAAATCCAATTTTTATGTTGGTATTTTGTATTAGCAACTACTCTACTTTGAAGCTAGGTACGTAAGGTATTATGTTTTGGTGCGTTTAATGTTTGCGTAAATATAACAATTATGCATTTGGCTGTCATTGTTTATATTTTCATTCAAAAATGTGTCAAAAGTTACATGTTGGCAGGTGGTTATAAAGTTATTTTTATTTATTTATTTAGGCTACACAACAGACAATAATCAAAGACAGATTACAAACAAATGAGCAATTATGGTTTAGGACCAGATTAATGTCCACAAAATGTGAGCACAATTGAGGTAATCTTTTATGCGTAAACAAAAATACCTTATTATAAATTAGTGTACACAAAATTAACTTAATCTAAATCAAAATGATAGAGGTTGTTTGTAATTTATTTCTGCCAATGTTAAGTGGAAACAAAAATGTACTATAAAGTCTTGAAAATAAATGATGGCGACAGTGT
The DNA here is from genome assembly GCA_019059595.1 of Marasmia exigua. NCBI lineage: Eukaryota > Metazoa > Arthropoda > Insecta > Lepidoptera > Crambidae > Marasmia > Marasmia exigua. The sequence continues at coordinate 5,566,605 of CM032481.1, read as the reverse complement.
CGGTCAAGTCGTACAGGTATGGTGACTCCATTGGTATGGTGACTCCATTGGTATGGCGGAATGGCAATGGAATCCTGTTAGTTTCTCAAGTTCACACTAATATTTATTTTACTTAAGCACAAAATTATTCCCGCTTTTAATAACCCCTCTCTAATGTTTATTATAATTTATTATTTCGCAATTTTATGGGAGCGGCCATCTTGGATTTAAAATTATACTACTTAAACCCTTTTATTTGATAGATATATCGAGGGGGGGTTGTCATACAATAAATCTATCAAATCAGGTCAATTTTAAAATCCATTCATTAGTAGAAAAAGCGAAATAATAAATCTTATGTTTTGTTTTTGTAAACATCATCAACCTCCTGCCCTTTTCCCAGGTTATCTGGGGTCGGCGCAGTATGTTTTCCTTTTCCATACGTCCCTGTCACACGTCATCGAATCATTCACCCCATTTTCCATCATGTCATTCTTCACACAATCCATCCATCTCTTTTTCGGCCGTCCTCTGTTCCTCTGTTCTGTTGTTTTTGTAAACGTTTAGTTTATTTTGTTTTATTAGTATACACAACAGGTAATAATCGGTAAAATACAAGCTTAAAACACAATGAACTTAGTGCTGAATTGTAACCTAAAAACACATCAAAATAGAAGTTTATTTTATTATTTATACCTACTTTCATTTTCTAACATCCTGATTGATTTGAATTTTTATTCCTTCACCTGCCAACTTTTAAGTACACGTCGGTGTTTCTTTATTTGTATGTTCCTGTTATAGTTAATAAGTTGTTTCGAAGTATTAAACGTTTGATGATTGCAAAATCCTAAGGCTTGATTTCCTGCAACGCTACGTCACGAACTAACAAATACATTTACTCGTACGTATGTAGACCCTAATGAAACCAACGTCATGCCACAAGTCGTAACGGAGCATGCTAGTTAGCTGGTGAGACACCCGCGGCGAATATATTCTTCACTTCGTGGGCCTTCGTATATAGGATCGTCACGGCCCCTTGAAAATTTGAAAATGACCCTAGTCCCGGAGCTAAAGAAAAAACAATGTTTATTAATCAGACAACAAAGATGCAAATGATGCATAAAAAATATGTCTTTTTTTTATTTATTTATTAATTATACAAGCAATAAACATTGGGTAAGATAGTAATTAAAAAACCACTAAAGTTTACTCTTAACTATCGAGTTTACAATATTATCTACTACTAGTGGCTCCCGGCGAACTTCGTTCCGCCTACTTTTTGTTTAATTTCTCACCTTTTAGACCTTCCCTGGACTACGACAAACATTTAGACTTCATAAAATCGGTAATTCGTTTGTTGGCTTAAGTATTAAGATATTTAATAAGCTACCAAAAAATGTCATTAACCTATCACTGGATAAGTTTAAGTCCCATATTAAAACCTGCCTAATGAAGAAAGGTTACTATAGTGTACAAGACTATTTAAATGATAAGGATTCTTGGTCATGTTAATTCATTAATCTTTTGAGTTGTTATTCATAGTAGTCTATTAACTTTCATAATTGTATTTTTTTCTCTCTTCTCAATTGAAACTCTGTAACATCATCAATATTTGAAAAGAGTAACTACTGAGTTTCTTGCTGGTGTCTTCTCAGTAGAAAAATTCGACCAGCGGTAGATAATATGTATTTTAAAACTAAAATCAGCTCAGTCGGTCCAGCCTTCCCGGGTTTTAATCAGACTAACGAACATCAATTCATTTTTATTTATATAGATTTTATAGTGTTGTACATGGTATATTTATCTATAACAGAAATACAATCTACGAAAGGCTTAAAAAGTATTGCTTAAGTTTATTTTTAATATTTTTATATGTTAAACATGATTGATGATATCAACATATCATATATAGTAAAGTATCAGCGTATAAACTGTCCCACTGCGGGCCAAAGGCCTCCATCATAGAATTCAAGTCATCGCTACTAAGATGGGACTAGGTTTAATCGCCACACTTGCCTAATAGGGATTGGTGATCACAAACCCGAACTTTGTTCGTAAAACTCGAAACATACTTTTTGCTCGACCCGGGAATCGAGCCCAGGACCCCGAGATCATGGCCCGTTACTTAAACCATTAGATGAACAGGGCGTCGTTAAAGTGTTAGTAATTTTTCTCATTTATTAGAAAATAGGTCGAAAATTTTGAAATACTTACATTTCATTACTGCCGGGCCTGGGGATCGGATGATGACTGCCCTTTATCCCTATAATAATAATAATAATATTTACAACATCACTTACATTGATCTGACTCCGAGATAGGTAGCTCAAGCACCTGTGTTACGGATATCAGAATCAACAGCGGGATTACAAATATATACATATTATACCTACTTTTCTTTTGTAAATACATACTTATTATACAAACAAACACCCAGACCAATACAAACAGACATGTTCATGCACACAAATGTTTGTACTGTGCGGGGATCGAACCCGCAACCCTTGAACCAAAGGCAGCGTTCACTACCACTGTTCCAAACCAGAACCAGAGTTATATGGTGTATCGGCATATATTTATATCCTTTTACCAGGTCTTATGCCAACTCTACCAATATATACGATATCTCACACGCGATGGCCCCCATTAGGGCGGAATATAGAGATTTGAGGACTGCCACGGCGAGTGACATCTATGAAATGACCCGGGTAACCCTTGGAGTGACGCCACAGTTTTAGGAAAATAATGACCGTATTTATACAACTACTAGTAGAACGCCCGCTCTTCGGTTCGGGACATTAGTTGCACTTTTTACCAATAGATGGCGCTAGGTGTCTATTATATCGCGCAAGCGTTTCGTGTTTTCGAATTGCCTGGCGCTGCCGCTGTCTATCGTTCACTCGATAGCGTTTGTAACCATAATAATGAGTTCAATTAATAGGTACCGCCAGACGTCAGTGCAGTAGGAAGTCAGGCCTAACCATTTATTGTGTGTAATTTAATGTAAATAAATTATTTATTTACTCCATTCCAGTCTTTTCTAAAATTCACAGGTATTGAATTTATGTACAGTATATAATATACGAGTATGCCCTAAGGTTAAAAGTAATGGTATAATGCAATTTGTAGTTATTTTGTACAAAATAAATCTGTTTCAATATTTTGTCTTCTTGCGTTTTTATTGTAGTTATAAAATACAGGGTGACAAAAACCTGACGCCGACTGTACCTAACTGTTCACTACTACGAACAGTTAGGTACAGTCATCGTCAGGTTAAGTTATCCCACCGCAGTGCCTAGAATAACAATTGTATATCAGATATTAAAGACGGTCCAAAGTCCAACAAGGGTAACTCGATGTGACGCCGTGAGCACATTCTTCTAAACCAATCTACCTACTCTTTATTTAGAACATTAGACAGTTTTTTTTTATTTCTTAAAATATTTTTTTGTCTTTGCAAAGCATGCCATTTTGTGGCAGGGCAAACATTTTTGAGAACATTTCTTTTTTTTTTCAAACCACAAATGTTTTAAATGACGAGTAGAATATAAGTACGGTTACGAGTACGAGTTTATTGTTTAGTTACGTGTTTTGCTTGACGTAAATGTTCGTTTACTGATACATCCTGTATAAAAATTAGGATAAATGGTTTTTAATTTGAAAACCAATTACTGTTCTCTTTGTTGCATGGGTGCCCCACTTAAATTATGATCTTTTGTTATAGCGGCAACAGAGATAGGTACAGTCGTGCGCTTTAATTTGGAACCCATTTCCGTTAAATGTCGTTAGAACATTCATAATGCAATATGGTCAAAACTTTAGTGAAATAATGTTGAATATCAAGTTAAGACATAAAATGTCTTATCTAATCGACCCTGGAAACGATAACCTCTGTTATATAATAAAAGCTATCATTACGGTTTTCTACTTAAGAACATGTGTTCTGTCACTCGTGTCAGTGTCAGTCAAGAAAATAGTTTATTGTTACATTTTTACAAATACATAGTAATTTAGCAATTCATAAAATGCTTGCGGCTAATCTTGACCAAATAGGAGTTCAAATTATTGATTTGCACGAACAAGGAGTAAGAATTCACGAAATATCACGACAAATAAATGTGACAAGAAACAGTTATTACCCACGTAACAATTACGCGGAAAACATCGGTAATGATCGTATGCGTACGCTCAAGTTGACGTTTTTACACGGTTGCCCCTAGAAAATTAAAGCTGTCGATGGAAATATATGACTTTGACACGTAAAGTATTAGCTCTTATTAGCGAAAGATTGCTACATGACATTCAACCTTCGGTGGGTACCAAATTAAAGCTCGTGACTGTACATCATTTTTAAAACTGTCTACGTTCTAGCTATCACGGCTCAAGAGATAGGAACAGCATTACAGGGTGGCGTCTTAAATCAATGCGCTTGATAAATAGACAATAGTGGAGTCATAGTTACTAATAGGGTCCTTTTTTACCTTTCGGTATGGAACCCCAAACACATTTATTACAAACCCATGATGTTATCCATATCTTGTAAGTGCAATAAGAAGATATACTTAACATTATTTTAATTTTAATTGCAATTAAGTAAACAATAACCGGAGACCTTGGTAAGTCGAAGAACTTTCGCCGTGGGCCGACGATAGTTTCATTCATCAATATTATAGGTATTATTTTTGTGTATTGCTATACCAAAAAAAAAACATTTTTAGTTTTGGTTTAAAACCTCAAAACAACACAACCTCCTATCTCCAGCCTGCAGTGATAGAAGAAAATCAACGTTCGAATTTCCAACATCTGTCAGAGTTAATTGTTTCTCAAGATGAGGGACAAATCCGACTCCTTTCCCAAAACAATGTAAGCCGAATTAAAAGAAATCAAATTAATAAAAATTTTGTGTTAACTTGCAATTCTGAAGGTGGTAAATTGTGTGTGAAACTGAACCATGTTTTCTTCGTCCGCGAGGATCTGCTTCGTGGTGGGTCGGCAGCACAGCTTCTTGCCTATCAAAAAGAATAAGGTGGTGCAGGCCTTTACGGGCTTCGGTGAGTGGATATCCTTTACATTTAAGACACGTAGGTACACATCCCTTTTACCGAAACGTGGCCGCTTACAATGTGCCGATTAAAGAGGCTCGAAGTCACACAGCACGGAGAGGGCTATGCTCGGAGTCTCCTTACGTGATCGTATCAGAAATGATGAGATCCGCAGGAGAACTAAGGTCACAGACATAGCCCAAAGGATTGCATGCTTCAAGTGGCAATGGGCAGGACACATAGCGAGGAGAACAGGCGGCCATTGGGGAAAAGGTCTTCGAGTGGAGACCACGTAAAGAAAATTGCAGCCGTGGCATGCCCCCCACGAGGTGGACCGACGATCTGGTGAAGGTTGCAGGAATCCATTGGAAGCGGGCGGCACAGGACTGATCTGTGTGGAGGCCTATGTCCAGCAGTAGACATCTATTGGCTGAAATGAAGATGTCACATCTCTTTGACGTTTAAGACACACACAAGCACAATCTTCTTTTACATTTAAACTTACACACACAGTCACTTTGCACTAGTGATGCCGAACTTGAAAATCAGTTAGAATATCGACAGTCGACTATCGATCGGAATCACTACTTGCACCCTAGCACAATGATATCGAAGAGCTCATTGACCCACGCGCTAGGCAGTGTATGGTTCCGAATAGTCTTATCTCCGTTTCATGCTTACAAACAATCTAGGTATTTAATAATACCCACGAGACTAATCTAACGCAAGTGTTCACACACGAATGTTTGTCCAGAGTGGGAATCGAACTCGCAACCTTTTTTTTTTTTTTCATAACATCACATACATTGATCTGACTCCGAGATAGGTAGCTCAAGCACCTGTGTTACGGATATCAGAATCAACAGCGGAATTACAAATATATACATATAATACTTTTCTTTTTGTAAATACATACTTATAATACATACAAACACCCAGATCAATACAAACAGACATGTTCATGCACACAAATGTTTGTACTGTGCGGGGATCGAACCCGCAACCCTTGGACCAAAGGCAGCATTCACCACCATTGTTCCAAACGGGTCGTCATTTTTGGCATAGTAGACGGTCTCTACCAAATGCTGTATCTGTCCCTATAGGTACGTGACGTTGATTCTGCAAAAAAAATTTACCTACGTATATTTCTTCTTGTCTATGTATGGTTTGGTATGAACATGTAGTGAGTTAGTGGTAGATAAATTAAAGTAACTGGTAAGAGAAAGAAGAACTGTACTTGTCGAATTAGTTACGAGCTAATAATGGTAAATGTGAAATGGTTGTATAGTATGACTTGCACGCGAATATGTATGGTGATCGATCGTACACTGGTTGAACAATGACTTACTTAAATTAAAAACTAAAACCTGACTACCAAAAGACATTCTCTAAAAAGTACGAAACAAGAAAACTGTCTCTGCTGTAATTATTATGCCGTATTGCCGTGGTCGTATGCCACATTGATTTTATTTTATTATTATAATGAATCTGTTTTGCTTGAGTAGGTGGCACACGACCACGACAATACGGCATAATAATTTCAGCAGAGACAGGTTTCTTGTTTCGCACTATATAGAGCGTGTTTTTTTTGGTAGTCGGGATAGTTTTTAAACTTCATTTTTTTTAACTTATTTTTAGTAATGTAAATACAATTACATATTTGAAATGTGCTAAAAAAGCTCTTTTCCGCCAAACCATTTTTTTTAGTTCTTTACTACGTGACGTCATGTAGCCCATAACCAGAAGAAAATCAAAACGCTTCTAACGACACCTCATTTGTTCAAATATGATAACTAGTTTAGAAGTACAGATGAACAACCATACATACATACATACATGCAGGTCAAAATCATAACCCGCCTTTTTGCTTCGCCGTAGTTGGGTAAAATACGCATTCGACACGAAAATAACTAACATTGCATCGTGGCGCGTGCGCGGTGTCAATGTTTACCCAATGTTCAGAACCTGTACAATTAGATACTATTTTTATACCATCGAAGTGTTTTTATTGGCTAATTTTGGAAATATTAGGTCTTAACCTATGAAATTGCCGTTTTGTATATAGGTGTATAGTATAAATTCGTGATGTTTTTTTTTTCAGGGGTCCGTAATAAGCATGACAAAGGCGGTTCGTGCTGCAAGGACGTAGCGCAGACTGAGGGCAAGCGCGTCGAGCCGTGGCCCAAGGAGGACCCCCCGCCGCCCGCCTGGCGGTGCACGTGCCCCCACGACCCGCAGCCTCCCAACTATGACCCTTACAGGTATCATCATCATCATCATGTTTTAATGCCTTAGCGAGTTGCCAAATTGGCGACCATTTTAAGGTGACAGGGTAGGGCACACTAGCGACGCCACACGATTTTAATTTTTAGCTACTCATCATCAGCCCATTTAAGTCCCCACTGCTGGGGCACGGGCCTCCCTCAATCACATGAGGGGTAATAGCCATACTCACCACGCTTGGCAGACGGGTTGGCGAGGGTTTTGATATAAATGCAGAGTTTTCCTTCTCTGGGTGCTGATGATCATGCCAGCAGCTTTACCTTAGTCGCCTTTTACGACACCTCGGTAAGAGTGAGGGTGGCCTATTCAACTCTGCCGGGGACCACACGGCTGAATTTTTAACTACTAAACCGGATCTATTTTAAACAATTTCGGGGTTGCAACCCCTCGGCAAACTCTTATACTATTTATTAAATAACCATGCACAAATGTTGGGTCCGTTTTTGTACGCGAAAAATTGATTCACGTTAAAAGTGGCCGCTATTGGCGGTAATCAATTTTTCGCGTACGCAGTAAACCCAACAGTTGTCCTTGGTTATATAATAAATAGTATAAGTGTTTGCCGAGAGGTTGTAACCCCGAAATTGTTTAAAATAGGTTTAGTAGCTAAAAATTAAAATCGAGTGGCGTCGCTAGTGTGCCCTACCCGTCACCTTAAAGCGGAGCGACGAGACGCAGCGAACACGTCGCGACTGCGCAGCGTTTGCGCCGCGGATGCGCAACCTAATGTGTTTATTTAATTCAATTCAACAACATTACACTGGCCTCATTTAAATATTTACTATCTTATCTTCAGGATCAAGGTGCCGGACCTAGTGGTGCCGCCACTGCCTCCCAGCAATGCTAAGGTAATTTATATGCAGCTACTTTTGGTACAATTATGTATTACATAAGCCGATTTTCCCCCACGATTTTAATGACTTTGGACCGATCTGTAGGGAGAACATTGAGGGAGACCTATGTCCAGCAGTGGACCTCTATTGGCTGAAATGATGATGATTATGAAAAACGATTTTATAATAGTACTATATTATGCCCGCGGCTTAGCTCGCGTTAAAAAGAGATAAAAAGTAGCCTATATTACTCTCCATGCCTTCAACTATCTTTATTTAAAAAAATCACGTCTATTCGTAGCTCCATGTTGCCCTGAAGGACGGACAAACAGACAGACACACACTTTCACATATATAATATTAGTGTGAAATATACTAACCCTGTTGGTCTAGTAGGTTTAGGTACCGGGCCGTGATCTCGGCGTCCTGGGTTCGATTCCCTGGTCGAGCGAAAAGTATGTTTCGAATTTTTCGAACATAGCTCGGGTTTGTGATCACCAATCCGCATTTGGCAAGCGTGGTGATGAAGCCTAATCCCGTCATAGTAGCGGTGACTTGATTTCTATGATGAAGGCCTTTGCCTTGCAGTGGGACAGAATATAGGCTGATACAGGATACTAGCTCGGGACCTCCCCCGCCTCCCGAGCTGGTATCTATCGATGGTAGTCACTAAATTCTACTTCAATTTAGAATGTGTGAAATCTCTAAATTCTATTACAATGTTCAATGAGAATTGACCCTCTGATCTAACAAGCACGCCGCGAATGCGCAGTATCAGCATCCTTGTGTGAGCTGCGCATGTGATGATTTTATACATTTCGCGGCTGAGTTCGCGCTATTAATTTGTACGATTATAAAATATTTTTTTTTGGAGTCCCTACCAACAGCCATGTTTTGTGCTTCACTATCTGTTAGATTTTCTACAATGATAATGAGTTCAGAGTCGGTTGAAGATGTCAGATTTGGATAACATGTGGCTGTTTGTACAAGCTTTTTATATCACGAATCTGCTAAAAAGAAATCACTCAAGTATCCGGCAAAATTTTTAATTTTTAATTTACATTCATTAATTATATTAGATACCGTGCGACATGTGTTACGAGTGCGTTTGACGAAATCAGAGCCCCCACGTCGTGGACATTAAATATCTAATGAATCCAGCTTGTGCTTTCTTCATCAGCCGGGAGTTGTTCTCACCACCGGCCAACCAGGCGACCAGCAAGGGTACCAGCAGGGGTACCAGCAGGGGTACCAACAGCAGGGGGGGTACGGCTCCCAGCAAGGCGAGGCGAAGCAGGAGGAACCCAGCGAGGAGGGGTTCTTCGACGCCCTCAAACGGTGGTTCGGAGTAGGCAAGAGTAAGGGCGATAGGCAGGAGGGATCCGGCCAACAGATGATGGTGGAACATAAACCGAACTGGCATTACGTGCGTGTATAATCCGGTAAGAAGCCTTTTACTTTACGGAGCGAAAGATGCCAATTTCAGATCGCACATCAGTGGATCCTTGTTTTCGTCCAACGCACTCAAAATGACGGAAGACAGCTGACACTCTGCGCGCACATGAAATGAACCCCATTTTTCGTACAACTCTCAAGCTTGCTCTCTCTCACTGTGATTCTTCGACAGGGAATACCGAACGAGGATGATAAGGAGCTGTTCAAAAATCCCCAGCTCCACATTGGGGGCGCGTGCCCCGACTCAGTCCAGGATATGTTCTACAACTCGCCCGTCGTGCATCCCGATTTCTGGAAGCCTAAGTCTGACAAGAAGGTGCAGACAATCGTAAACGACGCACTTCCCAGGCTTGGCTACCACGGGAGGAGCAAGTACAAATACGCGTTTCATGAACCCTGGAGGCCCCTTGACCGGATGACCTTGCTAGAGCAGGCTGATAAGGAAGAGCATGGCGGTCTCGAGGAGGCCTTACCGGAGAAGTCCGCCGACAAGCAACTGACGTAACTGGGCTCTGATTTCCGATAAAATTTAAAGTGCATTTATTGAATTCTACCGTTGTCGCATGGTATTTAATAAATCTATATTTTGAAAGTTCTGTTTTAATTGAGGTAGCTTAGATTTGGTTTTCATCATCAACTTAGCTCCTCCAGACCTCCAAAGCTATCACTTGAGCCCGGGGCACGCTTGGACAATGATCTAGGATTTGGTGAGACTGGCGTGTGAGACCTTCGCTATCGCAATCCTTAGACAAGGGAAGTAGACCAACTGACAAGACAATGTCTCTTTGTTGTACCTATGTGGTTTTTAACTATGACAAAAACTCTAGAAGCAATTAGGTAACGAATACGAATTAAGAGTGACAGTAGCTTTGTGGATAAGATCCTAAATCATGTTCCAAGCGTACCTACTCCAGGCAGAGAACTTGCTTTGGACGCAAGTTGGATTTCCCCGTTGAGATAAAAGTTGGATCGCTGTTGGTCCACCCGACGTGACTTCCACCACCTGCATTCCCAGGAATGACACTGAAGTGAGATATATTACAGTAGGTAATCTTACAGCCCATGTTAGATTGTGCGAAGACCAAAGGCCCGTGCTCGGTGCAGCCGGTGCCGAGGGCGCCGCCCTGCCCCCCGCCGCCCCCCAAGCCCTTCCCCTGGATATACGTCTATGCGGTCACCGGGTTCTTTGCCCTCATGGGCATGGTGAGTATGTGGGCGACAATTCACGGGATATTCCATAGATAATACATAATTAATATAAACTGAGATATTCCACAAATTCCCACTATCATTAATATTAGTGAGTGAGGATACCGGAGGCCCATTCCGTGGGAAAAAGGGGGTTTAAAGGTTGCCAGTGCACATGTGACTCCATTGGTGTCGCGGAGTTAACCCCCCGTTTTATCTGTAACGGAGAACAAGGGATTGATAAATTGTAGGCAAATCGTCTTTCCTGGTATGGCCATGTAAGGAGAAGAGGAGAAGAACATGTTACCAAAAAAGTGATGAGTTTAAATGTAAGTGGGTGGAGGAACATAGGACGGCCGAAAAAGAGATGGATGGATTATGTGTAGAATGACATGATGGAAAAAGAGGTGGATGATTCGATGACGAATGACAGGGACGTATGGGAAAGGAAAACATACTGCGCCGACCCCAGATAAGCTGGGAAAAGGGCAGGAGGATGATGAAAGGAGAAAAAGGGACGACAAGGGGGAATTTTTAAAGTTGATATTTCTACCATCATTGTAACCGTAACAGCTATGTCGGTCAATGGTGAATCCTAGGTGTTTCACCGAGGAGGCCTAGGCGATAGTCTTGCCAACCCAACCTCGTAGCAGCTTAGGAACCATCCATAAATTACGTGATGTTTTTTAGCAACTTCTTAGGCCCCCCCAGCCTCCCCTTGGAGATAACTACGTGGTGAGGTTTATAGAAGGACTGCCTCGGTGATTGCGCCACCGGTTAGTGGGTTGCGGTTGGGGTCCCGGGTTCGATCCCCGGGTCGGGCCAAAATTTGTACCTGAGTTTTTCTGTTAAGAAATTCTCAGTGTTAGCCCGGAGTCTGGAAGTTGGCGGTTTTGTACCCCCGTGCCTCGGAAAGCACGTTAAGCCGTCGGTCCTGCGCCTAATCCCTCTTCGGTCGTGTCACACTAGTGTTCCATCGAAATAATAGGGTACGGGAATAGAGAGTGCACTTGTGTCTGCGCAAATACTTGGGCACTATAATATGTCCTGCGTCGATGGCCGATCGCTGAAATTGGCCGCCATGACCGAAATATCGGTTTGTGGGACATTATTATTGGTAGGTACTATCCCTCCCTCTTTTTTAACAGAAAATTAATAGAAGTTGTTAGTTTTGGCGGTAACTGTATTAAATTAATATCTAAGTATTTATAGAGATAAAACGAAAACATAATGCCATAATATGGACTAATTATATGTATATTCATGTTTATAGATTTATAGATTTCATTTGTGGAGAGAAGAGGCAGACAGGCTTGGCGAAAATGTGCCCATATGTGAGTAAATTTTAATTTTAATCCCTGACAATCCCTATTACACGCACATACCACAAAAAAACACTAACACGCATATGCACACTGGCGCGCGCTCCTAAATTAGTCTTCGTCTCCTAAATTAGAGCCGTGCTTCAGCATGAATGTGCCAGCTCGAACGGAGGGATACCAAGGCCTCACGGAGACCCGTCGTGAAACAATATCTACGCTTGTGCAGAGAGAAGGGTACCGGAGGTCAATTTGGGGAGAAGGGGAAGAGTTGGCTGCGGCGGGAATCGCTTACCATTTAGTGATACGTCCGCTTGTCTGCCACTTATACCTAAATGTAACTTATGTTAACACTTCATCATCATCTTCTGGTTATTAAAAGGGGTCGGCGCACTATGTCATTTGTCGTCGAATCCAGTGAGTGTTTTCGCGTGTGAAAAATCCGCTAGATGGCGTACTGTTGGACAGAGATCCAACATCAACCGCATTGGTTGTTTAGTTTGTCAAATTGACATTTTGACAGATCACGTTTAAAAATAACCAATCACATTGAATATGGACCTCACTCCTATAGTACTCCATCTAGGGGATTTTACACACGCGAAAGCCCTATTCGAATTGACGACCCATTTGGATCAGTGGCAGTGAATGCTGCCTCTGGTATGATTGCGGGTTCGATCCCCGCACAGTACAATAAACATTTGTGTGCATGAACATGTCTGTATTGGTCTGGGTATTTTTATGTATTATTAGTATGTATTTACAAAAGAATAGTATTAAATCTATATAATTGTAATTAAAACCATCAGCGTATTTGTAATTATAACACCCTGTTGGTCTAGTGGTTTAAGTACCGGGCCGTGATCTCGGGGTCCTGGGTTCGATTCCCGGGTCGAGCGAAAAATATGTTTCGAATTTTTCGAACATAGGTCGGGTTTGTGATCATCAGTCCGCATTTGGCAAGCGTGGTGATTAAGCCTAATCCCATCATAGTAGCGATGACTTGATTTCCATGATAGAGGCCTTTGCTCTGCAGTTATAACCAACAGCGGGTTGGTTCTGATATCCGTAACACAGGTGCTTGAGCTACCTATTTCAGAGTCAGATCAATGTATGGTGGTAGATACCTATGTGATGTTGTGAAATATTGATCAGCCACCCACCATGCATGTTTGTAATCACTTATGTGAGTAAAATAGTAGATTTGAAAGTGTTTATTCGTCAGGGCGTCCCCGGCGTAAGGTGAAGCGGCCGTACCACAGCGCGGACCTGCCCGCCTGCGTGCAGTACCTGATCGTGGGCGCGGGCGCCGCCGGCTGGGCTGCCTACCGCGCCATCATGGAGCATGACAAGACTGCCAAGGTACCACACAAAATTGGGTGTACACCACAAAATACAATATATTAAAGGCGACGATCAGGTCTAGATGAATAATAATGATGATGATAATAATGAGGATGATAGTTCCATAAGGTGCGATTGTGGTCAAGCGTTAGCCTATTGACCAAAATAAAATAAAAAACTTCCAATCGATTACGGTTACGACGGCTAATTTCAACGATCGGCCACGTACAATTTCATTAATTTTATAAGTTACACCGAAACTATTTTAAACAATTTCGGGGTTACAAGTCTCTTGGCAAACACTTCTACTATTTATTAAATAACCATGCACAAATGTTGGGTCCGTTTTTGTACGCGAAAAATTGATTAGCGCCAAAAGCGGCCACTTGTAGCGTTAATCAATTTTTCACGTTTTAATTGTTTGCCTAGAAGTTGTAACCCTGAAATTGTTTAAAATAGATCCGATTTAGTAGCTAAAAATTAAAATCGATTGGCGTCGCTAGTGTGCCCTACCCTTCATCTTAAGCGGCTTATTTCGGATCCGTATGTCCATTTCCGAAATTACACAGTTTTTACACACAAAAAATACACATTTCACTTAAAATAATTACAATATATCTATGAATTCGGTGTGCCTGAAGGCAAAGGCCTCCTCTAAATCTTTCCATTGCTTTCTATCTGCTGCCACTCTCATCCAGAGAGGCCCCAGTGTCTTTTTGAGTTCATCTTCCCATCTCCTTGCTTTCCGACCTCGGCTGCTTGTGCCATCCCTTGGGTACCAAACTGTTACTAGTTTCTCTTTTTTGCAGCAAAGCATGTGACCAGTCCATTTTAGTTGGTACACGGTAATACGCGTAACTATACAAATGATCCGCCGTGTGGTCCCCGGCAGATTAGAATAGGCCACCCTCATTCTTACCGAGGTGTCGTAAAAGGCGACTAAGGTAAAGCTGCTGGCATGATCATCAGCACCCAGAGAAGGAAAACTCTGCATTTATATCAAAACCCTCGCCAACCCGTCTGCCAAGCGTGGTGAGTATGGCAATTACCCCTCATGTGATTGAGGGAGGCCCGTGCCCCAGCAGTGGGGACTTAATTCAATTCAATTCAATTCAAATAATTCTTTATTTGCATAGGCTTGTACACAGCACTTACAAATCGTCATACATTTGAATGACTTAAAACTATTTATAAGTAGGTACTTATGTATAATTTACATGTTAATACATATATACGTTGATACATAAAATATACTAAAGAAATAAATAAACATAATGCGATTCTACCACCGGCTCGGAAAGTTATTTCTGGTCGAGAAGATCCGGCAAGAAACTCGCCAGTTACTCTTTTTAATCGCCAACTTTTTTACAATGGTTTATTATCCTCATACCAAGTCATACAGTCTAATGCAACACAAAATAGAATAAAGCAAATTAAAAGCTAAATATGAGGTAAACCGAAGCGGACCAGTCCCCAAAGGTGGCACCTGTTCAGAAGTATGACGTATGTGTCAGCCATCATTTCACTCAACCATATTAGAGGGAATGTAATGACCCGCCACATAACGCCACCACCTCAGAGACATTTGAGTGAGCATGACTACTTAGATTCCCCTCATAGGTCACAAAGAGTAGTAGTTACTAAATCCAATACTAATAAACTGAAGGACGAGGTGTACAATAGTAGGTGGTTAGCATCTTGTCAATTATTGAATAATCAATATAAATCAATTTTATACAGTAATAAATGCTGCTGAGCCTAATTTACTAAAATTCAGTAATTATATAATATTAATAATTTCTGTTAATATATATGAAAATGCTACAAGTGTGCAGGCATGGAGGTCATTATGTCCATGAATCCTTATCATTTAAGTAGTCTACAATTTTATAGTATCCTTAACTCATTAAACAGGCTTTCACGTGAGATTTAAATTTATGCGTTGGTAACTCAATAACATTTTGTGGCAACTTATTGTACATTTTAATACTTTGACCAACAAATGAATGATTAATTTTTTGGAGTTTCAGATTTGGAATCGCGAGCTTGTGTTTATTTCTAGTGTTAAAACCACGACAATCAGATTTTTTCGAAAAAATATCCATGTTCTTTCGCACGTACAAAATACAGTCTAAAATGTATTGAGAAGCCACGGTTAAGATGTTAATGCTCTTAAATAATTCTTTTAGCGAATCGCGAGGTCTAAGCTTGTATATGGAGCGGATGGCCCTCTTCTGCAATACAAATATAGTCTGCATATCAGCAGCAGACCCCCACAACAAGAGACCATAAGACATTACACTATGAAAGTAACTAAAATAAACCAATCTCGCGGTTTCAATATCGGTCAGATGTCTAATCTTCTTAACCGCATACGCGGCGGAACTAAGTCTTCCCGCCAAGGCTGCGACGTTATTACGGGGACGCCCTGACGAATAATTGGGCTAATGATGATGATGATGATACTTACAAATGACGAAGTTAGCACATGTCTCCAAAATCTATTACCCAACCCCAAATATTTCAGATCCCTATATAACTTTGTGACACGAACTGTGAACTCTTTGTAAATATGTTTCAAAAGTGTAAATATAGATGTGAAGTGAACGTGTTTCATCATAACATAAACAATAACAAAATATAAATGTGACTGTGACTCTGAAATACTCAAACTGGAAAAGTGTAATTTTGTAAGTTTGAAAAAATAACAATCTTCTTTATCGTAGCGTGTAATTCCCGGCTGCGTCCAAAGCTGTCGCTTTGGAACCCAGGGTACGCTTAGACCATGATTCAGGATTGGGGGGATCTAGTAATTACAATGAAGCGACTACCGTCTGACCTTCGCAACCCTTTAACAGGGGAACCTGACCAACTGAAATATGGTTACACGTTTCAGATGTTTTTTCCGAAACGTGCAGGTTTCTTCGCGATGTTTTCATCATTATCGGCGCTCACCGCCGAGCAGATGGTAATGGTAGAAATACGCACATGAATTTGAAAAAACCATAGGCTCATGCTCGGATTCGAACCTCGACCACCTGCGTGGAAGGCGCGTTCGTATTCATTGAGCTACCATCGCTCTTGAAAAAATAACAAACGTTAGGCTCAAAAGGGCTAGAACGCAGGGCCGTAAAACCATATTACAAAAAAAAATATATCGCTTCCGTCACACTCACAGTAGTTAGCGTATCTTATATCTACTGTGCTTCCGTTGTAATGGGGGCAATCGCGTGGGAAATATCCGCCAGATGGCGTGCCTGTGAACCGAGGTCCAACTTCAACATTATTTTAAGAATTTAAAAAAAAACTGTCAAATGTTGTTTTAAATAAAGAGTAGGTAGATTGGTTTAGAAGAAAGTACACACGGCGTCACATCGAGTTACCCTTGTTGGATTTTGGACCGTCTTTGATAACAATAAGTATATGGATTATAATCTGAAATAAATGATAATTTAATTTAATTTAAATATCTGAGACACAATTGCTATTCCTGGCAGTGTGAGGGGATAACTTAACCTCACGCCGAATGTACTTAATTGTTCGGATCAGTGACCAGTTGGGTACAGTTGGCGTCAGGATTTTGTCACCCTGTACTTTATAACTACAATAAAAACGCAAGAACACAAAATATTGAAACAGATTTATTTTAAACAATATAACTACAAATTGCATTATACCATTACTTTAACCTTAGGGCATACTCGTATATTATATATTGTACATAAATTCAATACCTGTGAATTTTAGAAAAAACTGGAATGGAGTAATAAATAATTTATTTACATTAAATTACACACAATAAATGGTTAGGCCTGACTTCCTACTGCACTGACGTCTGGCGGTACCTACTAATTGAACTCATTATTGTGATTACATACGCTATCGAGCGAACGAGAGACAGCGGCAGCGCCTACAGGTAATCCGAAAACACGGAACGCTTGCGCTATGTAATCGACACCTACCGCCATCTATTAGTAAAAAGTGCAACTAATGTCCCGAACCGAAGTGCGGGCGTTCTACTAGTCGTTGTATAAATATGCGGTCATTATTTTCCTAAAACTGTGGCGTCACTCCAAGGGTTTACTCGGGTCATTTGATAGATGTCACTCGCCGTGGCAGTCCTCTAATCCCTATATTCCGCCGTAATGGGGGCTATCGCGTGTGAGATATCCGCTAGATGGCGTGCTTGTGAACCGAGGTCCAACTTCAACATCATTGGCTGATTTATTCGTTGATTGACAATTTGACATATCACGTCTAAAAATACCCAATTACCTTGTAGATGGACCTCAGGCCTATAGTACGCCATCTTGCGAATTTTCCGCCCCATTGCAACGTGGGCTCTTCTCTTGCTTACCATCAGATTGAGGAGAGCCAATATACTGTGTCACTATAAAAAAATAAAGCGTAACAATATAAGATACGTTAACTTTCAAGGTATTCTTCGTCTCTAAAGAGGACTGCCTGCCGTACCGGCGCCCGCCCATGTCCAAGCACATGTGGTGGAACCAGGAGCCTCCGAACCTCGTCGGTCTCAACTATGTTGAAAATGGGAGGCGGAAGACGTGAGTAGTTCAAATATTACTTAAAATCATCATCATCATTTCAGCCAATAAACGTCCACTGGACATAGGTCTTCCCCAATGATCTCCACACAGATCGATCCTGTGCCGCCCGCATCCAATAGATTCCCGTGACCTTGACCAGATCGTCGGTCCACCTTGAGGGGGGCCTGCCACGGCTTCGATCTCCGCGCGGAGTTCATACGCGGCCTCCACTCGAGGACCTTTCTGCCCCATCGGCTTTCTGATCGCCTCGCAATGTGCCCTGCCCATTGCCACTTGAGGCATGCAATTCTTTGCATTACTTACAATAAGCTCCAAGGTCTTAAAAAAAAAAAACAAAACAATACAAAAAAAAAATACACAAAAACAAAACAAAGACCACCGTTGACTTGACCCCTGGGCGGCCCGCGGACTATGGGAATGTCGACTTTGTAGAGGTAAAGCTATAACACAAACTCTAATAAAATATCAGTTACCCCTGACCTTATGCGTATTTCTACTATGATACGATGCCTGTACTGGTAACGCGTAGGTCAAAGAACTCTTCGATGTCAATGTTAGCTAGAACTGACTTTATCACGTTCCACCTCATCTAAGCGTGTAATTCTCAGTGGCATCCATAAGTCCAGGATACGCTTGGGTTTGGACAACGATTCTTGATCTAGGGAGTCAGGTAATTACAATGAAGTGACTGCCGTCTGACCTTCGAATCTGAATGTTTCAGAAACAATCCGAAACGTGCAGGCTTCTTCGCAATGTTTTCCCTCACCGCCGAGCTAATGGTAGAAATACGCATATATATTTCAAAAATCCAAAGGTGCATGTTCGTATTCGAACCACAACCTTCCGTATGGAAGGCACGTTCTTATCTACCATCGCTCTCTACCTACCTATCATTCATTTTTTTTATGTGATAGGTGGGCAGACGAGCAGACGGATCTTGATCGTAAGCAATTGCCGCCGCCCTTAGACACCCGCGACACCAGTGGAGACACAAGTGCGCTGCCAACTTTTAAAAACCCCTTTCCCCCGGATTGGACCTTGACTCCTTCCACCAGCCCATGGTCTACCGTCCATACCTGGCTGCTACCGGTCCTACCGTCTCGGCATACGGACCGAATCTTGGGAGACGCTCACCAGGTACTTGCTAAGGGCTCTTTCCTCGGTGCGTTTCTTCACTCCCTACAAAGTCTGTGTCTGTGTCCCATCTCAATGTCACTTCTCCCCAAATGGGGCGTGAAAAACCACGACACAAGCGACTCGCGCTCGGGCAGTTCCAAATCAATCAAACTCCTTCCTAATCGAAAGTCGAAAACCCCCGGATTGGACCTCCGGTACCCTCACTCACGCAGAGAAACACAGCACAGCGCTGCTTCACGCCGGTTTTCTGTAAGGCCGTGGTATCACTCCGGTCGAGCCCACCCATTCTTGCCGAAGCTTGGCTCTACCAACGGTCAAATGAATAGTGACGCGGTGATGTCAGCTAGAACCAACTTTCTGCTCATATTCTCTTCACAATTGTTGCAGTATGTACCAGGCGGAGTGCAAACACTTCATGGACCCCATAAAGTTCTACCGGACGAAGGTGGGCCCGGCCGTGTCCATCGCGACGGGATGGTGCGTGCTACGCGTGGACGCGGAGAACCACATCGCCTACGTGAAGACCATGTGCGGCGAGCAGCCCATCTACTACGAGCGCTGTCTGCTGGCACCAGGTCTGATACCCTTGTGTTTCAAGTATTACGTAACGCAATTTGGGGGGGGTCTCGTAAAACGTTTCGATGCGTTACAGGGGCGGGAGGGTGACTTTCTTACAACACATTAAGTAACATTGTTTCTTTCTTTTTTGAATAAAAAATTAGGGAATTAAAACTCCCAAATTGTCAACCATTTCCGTTTACGTTTTACGAGGAATCCCTCGATTGTATTAGTCTGGTCGTCTGTTTTAATTTGTTCTCGCAAGTTGGCAAACCTATCCGTTCATATTTCAAGAGGAATCCTTAGATTGTATTGTACGTCATTTAATGTTGTTTCCGTCGTCAGTATTCGGTAGTGCTAGCAAAAATCTTCATAAATTGCGTTACGTAATACTTGAATGCTCCCTAGGTGCAGACGAGCTGACAGAGGACCAGACGGCAATCACTGCAACCTGGGCCCCAGGTCTAAAACTCTAGCGTGTGATTCCCGGTTGTTGCGTCCAAAGCTGTCGCTCTGGAGCCCGGGGTATACTTGGACCATGATTCAAGATTTAGGGAGTCTGGTAATTACAAAGAAGCGACAACCGTCTGACCTTCGCAACCCTTCTATAGGGGAACTAGACATTGTGAATCATCATTGACAGGTTCCAAAGCGAAGAACCTAAGAATCTTCTCGAAGGCTCCGAAGGTGGTGCGCGATCGCGTGACGATGCTACGCTCCATCCGCGACCTGGAGATCGCGTACCGCAAGGTGAAAGAGGCGCGCCACGTCGTCATCATCGGCGGCGGCGCGCTCGGCTGCGAGCTGGCCTGGCATCTCGGCAGGATGAGTGAGCCATCGTAGTTGTTACATTCAGTCATAGCAGCCACCCAGTCATAGCAGCCACCCAGTCATACCAGCCACCCAGTCATACCAGCCACCCAGTCATAGCAGTAGTCTTTCTTTTAAATAATTTTGATTCACATTTCTCCAAATAAAAGTACTAATAACTACTTTTCCATTATTTTAGTATTCGTTTCACTTCGATTCATTCGGTTGTTTGAAGTACATATCGATTATTCACTTTAATCGAAGTTTTTTTGTAGGTCTCCTCTCTATGAAGCTAAAATTTAGAAACGTCAAATGTGGCTTATTAGTTAGGCTCGACTATAAGCAGACAAACCAACAAGTACACAGACAGGATTTTTGCACAACACATACACACACACACACTATAACCGTGCTCATGAGCAGACCGCTCGTGACCACGGCTGCTGTAACGTAGCCGAAACGTCGAGCAAAATATGTGAGTATACAATGTTTTATCACATAATAAGTATCGTGTTAATTCCCGTCTTGATTAATTATAGTTATAATGCAACGCGAAAATCTAAAAAACACACACACTCACTTTTTTATGGATGACGGTTTGCTCTTGGCTTCACACTGAACTCTAGAGTTGAGAAGAAACCTACGATGGAGCGAGCTTACCGAAAAGGAGTTTATTAAGCAGACAGACGTCGACATCTTCGGGGGCGGCTCGCTCGGCTGCGAACTGGCTATGCATATCAGCAGGATGAGTGAGATGTGTGAACGCCAACTCCCAGTGATTATGACGAGAGAAACTCCACGCACAGATAGATACACATATTAAATAGAAACAGACTCGACTTAAGCAGAAGCACACAATATCCACAACAAACACTCTCTTTTTCTCACACATTCGTCACGCACACTGTTACTTTTGTAATTGCCGTACAAATTATATTCCTGGTCCCAGACAAAGTAGTGAACGAGGAGAGAAGGAAGCGCAACAAGGGAGACCTGGAGCCGATCCAGTTCGTGCACATCATTAAGGACAAGGGCATCATGTCCAGCGTGCTGCCGGAGTACCTGGGCGAGTGGGCCGTGGAGAAGATCAGGTGCGAGGGCGTCCAGGTCGTGCCCAAGAGTGAGTGGATTCTTTTACTCCAACCGATTTCGGCTAAGTCTGCCAATCTCATTTCTTTCAGCCACTTACGCAGGATATATTATAGTGCTCAAGTGTGTGAGCAAACAAGTGCCCTCCCTATTCTCTTGGCCTCATATTGCGGTGGGACACCAGTGTGACACGACCGGAGAGGGATCGGGCGCAGGACCAACCGCTTAACGTGCTTTCCGAGGTACGGGGAAACAAGACCGCCCACTTCCAGACTCCGGGCTGACACTGAGCATTTCTTAACAGAAAAACTCAGGTACAAATTTTGGCCCGACCCGGGGGTCGAACCCGGGACCCCAGGCGCAGGCGTCGCTTTAAAGTTCTACCCACTACCCACTGCGCCATCGAGGCAGTCTTTTACTTAACGGCTTCACTCTCTTCGTTATGAGATTGCTATGAGTTCCAACCTTCACCAATAGATGGCGCTAGGTGTCGATTACATCGCGCGAGTGTTTCGTCTTTTCAGATTATTTTTGGAGTTTTACCTATTTAATAGTTAGGCACTTTCCTAAGCTGGGTACCCTTGTTATCTGATTACTTTTATAATATGAGCGCGCAGGTCGTGCCCAAGAGTGAGTTGAACAGCGCAAACGCTATTATCACACACATGGATGATTTAGTTCTGTTTTTCTTTTTTTAGATTTGTTTTTAGGGATCCTCAGACAAATGGTAAAAAACGTAACATATATTCGTCATGTCTGTCTGAAACCATATACACCGTCATATTTTTATAGTTTACATCCCGAAAATTGGACCCTACTTGCCGAGGATCTCTCGTACGGTTATCGTCAATGTTTTTTTTTTATTTCCAGCCCAAGTGTACGATGCGTTCCCATCTCCAGACGGGAAATTGGAGCTGACGCTTTCCAATGGGACTTCAATAGTCACCGACCATGTTAGTAAAACCATTATCATCACTCCGCCTCGCCTATACTCTACATATAATCCGTAAAATTCAATTCAATTCATTTATTTAAAATAATATCCTCCAACCGATTACGGCTACGGCGGCCAATCTCAACAATCAGCCACGTACGGGGCTCAAGGTTTCGGGTTTTAAAAAAAGTTTTTTTTTATATCAGGTGGCAAACGAGCAGACGGATCACCTGATGGTAAGCGATTGCCGCCGCCGAAAAGTGCGCTGCCAACCTGTAAATTAAACCCCCCTTTTCCCCGGATTGGGCCTCCGGTACCCTCACTCACGCAGCGGAACACAGCACAGTTTTTCTGAGAGGCCGTGCTATCATTCCGGTCGAGCCGGCCCATTCATGCCGAATGAGATTTTGTGTACAACTTCGGCGGTCTTATCGCTGAAAACGATTTCTATCAGACAACCTTCGGGTAAAGGACATTTAATAGTAGGTAGAGAAGAGGTCAATAAGGAAAAAAATTTAGATAAATTGTAAATATTAAAATATAACTTATAATTATAACCCTAATACATACATAAAATACAATATTATAAACTAATAAATAAGTTATGCTCAAATAAAATAAGATAACAGACTACATACATTCACATAATATTATGAGATTGATATCAGAAAAAGACAAAAATAATAATGATATGATAATCAAATGGATCTAAGATGGACCATCGACTACAGGCTGTCAATAACAGGACGATTGTAGAAAAGTTAATGGGATGAGGAAGAGTGAAGTGGGTGTTAAAGTTGCAAAAAGTGAGTTTTGACTCGGGCTTTAAAAATAGGCAATGATTGAGACTGTCTTATGGATATTAAAATGACAGATGTCACTTGACCTTTATTTCAATAAACTTAAGGATCATTTAATCAAGTTTTATTTAGTTACCTATCTCGGAGTCAGATCAATGTATGTGATGTTGTGAAATATTTATTTAAAAAAAAAATAGATTTTTATTACTGTTGTCCTAAAGATCATTTTTCTGTGACACCGATAGCTGTCATTCTAAATGACCCCCTCTTTTTTGGTTAAAGTGCCGGCCTTTTTTTTTTGCTGTATTCTGTAGGCCCCGTTGGTCTAGTGTTTTAAGTACCAGGCCGTGATCTCGAAATCTGGGTTCGATTCCCGGGTCGAGCAAAGGTATGTTTCGAATTTTTCGAACATAGCTCGGGATTGTGATCACCAATCCGCATTAGGCAAGCGTGGTGATTAAGCCTAATCCCATCATAGTAGCGATGACCTGATTTCTATGATGGAGGCCTTTGCCCTGCAGTGGGACAGTATATAGGTTGATACTTACTTACTATTCTGTAGGAATTATCCCTCTGAGTATTTCTTACTATGTCGCCAAAGCTGTAGTGTCATTATCATTGGTTTTATTTGAGTTCAATAATCAAAATATTCAGAGGATTATGCAATAATTTTTTTTCGTGAATCCGAATCTTGACATTTGATCGTCAGGGGGACAAGTCCTAACAGAATACAGAAAGTTTTTTTTTTTTGGGCGGCACTTGTTTAGACTAAAAATATAATATGAAAGGCCGAAGATCTTGTAGTAGTATGATAAGTTAATAATTTTAAAGTGTGTTTATTACGTGCAAGTATTGATTTGCTCTCTTTCAATAAACGACCATCATGAGATAAACCCGTAAAAAACCGATAAAATTGGCCGTGTGGTCCCCGGCAGAGTAGAATAGGCCACCCTCACTCTTACCGAGGTGTCGTAAAAGGCGACTAAGGTAAAGCTGCTGGCATGATCATCAGCACCCAGAGAAGGAAAACTCTGCATTTATATCAAATCCCTCGCCAACCCGTCTGCCAAGCGTGGTGAGTATGGAAATTACCCCTCATGTGATTGAGGGAGGCCCGTGCCCCAGCAGTGGGGACTTAAATGGGCTGATGATGATGATGATGAGATAAACATATTTAATTTAATTACCACACGATTCTCATAGTTCAATCTCCTTTGCCTCTTTATTGAGAGGTATAAAGAGTATAGATTGATTTAGGCAAAATGTCAAATATAAGTAGGTATGTCAGATTATTATGGCTAAGATAATGACCATAAGTTTGTAATAGATACAAAAGAAAATTTTGTACTTATTATTTATATAATTTGTAATTCCGCTGTTGGTTTTGATATCCGTAACACACAGAAAGAAAGAAAGAAAGAAATCTCAGAGTCAGATCAATGTATATGATTGTAAGGTCATCACTATTTGGTAACTATGTTAATATAAATATTATCGTATATTGATTTATAATAATCATTTCAAATGACGAGTATCGAGTAACTGTTACATTTTGACACTAGTATCAGTGACTGCTATTTTTGATTCCTTGGTCTGTCCGTTTTTGACGTTTCAATATTTTACTCGATACTCGTCACTTGTTGTCGAACTGTTCAACGGAATGGACGTCAGTAGAATAAATAACCGAATTACATCCGAGAATATCTGAACAATCTTCGTTTCATTTCTGAGTTGGAGCCTATCCTTTCATGATGTTGTGAAATATTTATTATTATTATTTATTTATTTAATTTATATTGATATTATCAGGTGTTGGTGGCCGTGGGCGGAGAGCCTCGCGTGGAGATGGCTGAGCCCTCGTTCTTAGAGATCGACCAAGTGAACGGCGGCTTCAAGGTTAACCAGGAGCTTGAGGCGCGAAAGCATCTATACGTGGTGAGTGCGTACACGCCGCCCAACACATACATGGCGGCGCCGTCGTTCCTAATGATCAACGCCGTCAACGGCGGCTTCCAGGTTAACCACGAGCTCGAGGCGCGAAAGCATCTATACGTGGTGAGTGCGTACACGCCGCCCAACACATACGTGGCGGCGCCGTCGTTCCTAATGATCAACGCCGTCAACGGCGGCTTCCAGGTCAACCACGAGCTCGAGGCGCGAAAGCATCTATACGTGGTGAGTGCGTACACGCCGCCCAACACATACGTGGCGGCGCCGTCGTTCCTAATGATCAACGCCGTCAACGGCGGCTTCCAGGTCAACCACGAGCTCAAGGCGCTAAAGTATCTGTACGTGGTGAGTGCGTACACGCCGCCCAACACATACATGGCGGCGCCGTCGTTCCTAATGATCTACGCCGTCACCGGCGGCTTCCAGGTAAACCACGAGCTCGAGGCGCGAAAGCATCTATACGTGGTGAGTGCGTACACGCCGCCCAACACATACATGATGGAGCCCGAGGGCTATGAACGAGTTCCTAGAGACTTCCAGGTCAACCACGAGCTCGCGCTTGCGAATCGCGCCAGTTTTCCTGGTCAATAACTTGGACAATAAAAATTTATTGAGAGCTGCAGCGCATCAACAACACAAAAATAACGAATTTAAGGAGGAAAGAGTTCATACATACCCAACCCGGCAATCTTGCAAAAAGAAACTTACACTTCCCAAAATTAAAAACTATTATGGAAAGCACGAAAGGCGCTGGCTGGTACCTATGCTTATGAATGAACTGCCGTAAGGTGTAATTAAGGGATGCCACGTATCAAGAATAGCTTAAAGTACTCTACGTACTCCATGGCTCAGCGGACCCAAAGATGAGCTTGGCCTCCGAAGGGGAAAAAAAAAGCAATGCAGCCATTTGTCTCGATCTTGTGCAGCTTCACGGCAAATCTCCTGCTTCCAATATCTTGCAGGTCCGCGTTCACTAGACATCCCGCCCAGCGACAGCGTGGCGCCCAATGGACAACATTACAAATTTTTAACATGTCGGATATTGTTTTTTTATACGAAAGTAAGCCATAAAAATGACAGACCCATCTTTTTTTCTTTTTTTCAAAATTTGTCTCCATATGTTCATGCATAAAATAATTATAAAATTCTTTTTATTCTAAATAACGTAAGCAGCCAAATGACGTCATCGTACGGCTGAATACAGTGGATACCATTGCCGCCGGCCAGTAGGTTGTCCGAGATATGCCTTCTTAGCGCCGCGATCTGATGCCATTCTCTCGATGTGACCGATCTATCGGATGCTATGTGCTTTTGTCTCTCCTAGTATGTTGGATTCTGCCATCACTTCTTCTACTTCAGCCTCCAACTGCCATCCGCTTTTATACTCGAAACTGGAATTCAAGACCAAAAAACCTACTACAATGTTGCCACTGCAATGAAATGATCGTACAATAGTAAATACCTATTTTCTAAAAAAAATACGCTCACGTAATTTATTTATTGGTAATTTTAATTCTATAATTTAAAGAAGTAATTTTATATGCTTATTTTTACATAAATACAAGACGCTTTAATAAAAACTCAATCATCCGTAACGTTTGGTAGAAAGACTGGTAATGTGCTTGTCTCATTTCAGGTGTTAATAACATTTGGTACAACATTTGAAGTTACATGTTGTTGTTTCGTGCAGTGAGGTGCCGCTAAGTGATATTAATATAAGAATCTTTTTTAACACTACTAATGTGTGAGTTGACACGTGAATAACTTGCTAGGACCTAAGAGAGTCTTAAAACCTGCAATTTTGATAAGAGTAGTCTCGGCAGAATCCGTAGATCGATAAAACGCTAAACACCCCCGTTTTATTGAGTGACTGAGACTTTGACTGACTTCGTCTGTTGACTATCCACTTTGTCAAAATATCACGACCATTTTCCTTATGAGTTATTTCACTTATTAACGCCTAATATCTAAAACGTGTGCAAAACTGGACGAATTTATTACTGAGTGGTGGAAACCTAATCATGAATTGTGCTAGCTTATACTAAGAAAAGAAGTATATAACAAAAGGTTAGCAAAACCTGAAAACTTGATTTGACAATGACATGTGACATTGAAAGATTTGACAGTGACGTATCTGTCGTAGTTTTTTTGGTCTTGAATTCCAGTTTCGGGTATAGTCTAGGACCAAATATTTTCCGGAGAATTTTACGGTGTATATGTGTGCTCAATAATAAAGGCTGCTATGAACTGACGTGATATAAATATTAACAAATAACGATGACTCGTATGAGGTAATACACTTAAGGTGACGGGTAGGGCACACTAGCGACGCCAATCGATTTTAATTTTTAGCTATTAAACCGGATCAATTTTAAACAATTTAGGGGTTACAATCTCTCGGCAAACGCCTATACTATTTATTAAATAACCATGCACAAATGTTGGGTTCAACGTGTACGCGAAAAATTTTGTTCACGCCAAAAGCGGCCACTTTTGGACCCAACATTGTTTATTTAATAAATAGCATAGGCGTTTGCCGAGAGATTGTAACCCCTAAATTGTTTAAAATTGATCCGGTTTAGAAGCCAAAAATTAAAATCGATTGGCGTCGCTAGTGTGCCCTACCTGTCACCTTAAGAATTATGCTAGCTTGCAGTAAACTGTACTTTGTACAACTCGTATCTTTTGACCCCCAGGCCGGAGACGCTGCCAGCTTCTTCTCGCAGTGGAAGCACCACCGCATCCGCATGGAGCATTACGACAACGCCGAGGAGATGGGCCACATCGCCGGCGCTAACATGACGGGCTTCTGGATCCCGTGCAACATCGAGCCGCACTACTGGCTGGTGCTGGGCGAAGCGCTGCAGATGCAGGTCGGTCACCCATCATCAGATGCAGGTCGGTCATCCATCTTCAGATGCAAGTTGGTCACCCATCATGAGGTACAGGTCGGTGACACATCTTCAGATGTAAGTTGATCACCCATCCTGTGGTGCATGTCGGTCACACATTTTCAGATACAGGTCGGTCACCCATCATCAGGTATGGGTCGGTCACCCATCTTAAATCAGCCAATGATGTTGAAGTTGCACCTAGGTTCTCAAGCATACTATCTAGCGGATGTTTCATACGCGATAGACCCCAATCTGCTGTTGGTTCTGATATCGGTAACACTGGTGCTTGAGCTACCTATCTCGGAGTCAGATCAATGTATGTGATCTTGTGATTTATTATTAACTAGACTGCGCCCGCGGCGTTACAGTTAGTCTTTATTAAAACTTCAAATATACTCGTTAATTCAAGTCACTTTTTCATTCAAAACCCATGCCAAAACATAAATATAAGGATTCTAAATTTTAAACTTAACTTTTTCACTTTCTTTACATCAAAGATGACGGACTTCCATACAAACTTCAAATCCCCTTTTCACCCCCTTAAGGGTTGAACTTCCAAAAATGTTAAAACAACTTGTTCTTGGTTTTAAATAAGAAGAACGTATAGCGATTATCATGATTCTTAATTTAAAATGGCTAAACCCCCTATATTGGCATTTCATCCCCTATTTTACCCCCCTTTAAGGTTGATTTTCAAAAAACGTTCGTTGGGATACTTTTTATTTCGAATTATTAGTCTGAACACAATTTTTCACATTTCTAACATCAAAGATAGCGGACTTTCATACAAACTTTTAACCCTAAAACTAAACTTTTTTTTTTTTTAAATCTTATACCTTTTCTTAGTGCTCACTTTCACTATTAAAGGAACCCCCTTCCCAAAGTTCAACTTGCTAGGGTTAGTAGTTTGGGCTGTGGGTGAATTCCTAGTCACTTAATACTTACCTTAGTCACTCAGGTTCTCCTCCTTTATCCAAGATCCGTAAGTGAATCGATTTACTAGGAAGTTTATAAACTTTCATAGGATTCTAAATGGGAGATAAATTGCATTATTTTACGTCCACACTTTCGTAAATTTATCAATTTCCGACGTCGATGACGATATCTACTCGTAAATTTTAAAATAGTTCGACTAATCACAGAAACTCTTTTAAGTATACGAAACTTTGAAATACGTAAAATAACACACTGTTCTCCGATTGGTCCATGTTCAAAGTGGCAATGCCAATCAGATCGCGCGTAGCGTTTGGATATTGCTTACTTATTATTTTACTAGTGAGCTCAGTAAGTTTATCAATGTACGAAAATGTGGACCTGAAATAATACAATTTATCTCCTGTTTTGAATCATACGAAAGTTTATAAACTTCCTAGTAAATTGATAAACTGACGGATCCTGCTATTTTCCGGTGTATATATATCTAACTAGGTTGGCGCAGCGACCCAAAGTGAGCCTTGGGCTTCGATAATAAGTCTCCATCTAGGTCGGTCCTGCGCCACCTCCTACAGTCATCCGCCAGAAGTGTACGCTAATCCTTTTCGACCTCAGAGTAAAAAGAGCGTACCTGGGACGGCCAAATGGACATATAGGGGTGTACCACGTTTATAAGTTCATCATCATCATCATCATCAGCCCATTTAAGTCCCCACTGCTGGGGCACGGGCCTCCCTCAATCACATGAGGGGTAATTGCCATACTCACCACGCTTGGCAGACGGGTTGGCGAGGGTTCTGATATGAATGCAGAGTTTTCCTTCTCTGGGTGCTGATGACTATGCCAGCAGCTTTACCTTAGTCGCCTTTTACGTCGGTCAGAGTGAGGGTGGCCTATTCTACTCTGCCGGGAACCACACGGCAAGGCACACGGCGGTTTATAAGTTACATCGGCAAAATTCGTCTATGCAAAAGAGCAAGTTAAATCCGATTGCTTACGATAGGATTAGATACAATAAATCCAGAGAGGAATGCTATCTCTCTCTTAGTCGCACTCGCATCGAACATGGCGCTAAAGCATCAACCAATAAGAAATTGTAATTTTTGTCGCTCGTAAATGGAGCGTTGTGATTGGTCAAGATTGTGCCTCAGTTTTCAAAAATAAGACTTCTGCGCAGATACATTGGTGTAACTTATAAAATTGGTATTACTGTGTATATTAAATTAAATATTCATTTATTTCAGATATTCAATCCATATAAAATGTGTTAGTAACATAATGAACTTATTTTAGTGTTAGTACTATTGCAGAAGATATCAGTAGTTTATTACAAATATGGAAATCGACACACCGGGGAGTGTAGCTGCACCCAACGGTGCAGTAGTGGGGAGTCCCATCTTTCGGCCAGCACGCTCAGGATGCTGTTGGGGCTGCCGCGCACGCGCGCCCATAGTGATGCGCAGCGCGCCCTGATTATTGCGTGGAAGCCATCTGTGCGCGCCTCGGCGAACATGGATGAAGCGCTACAGTGCCGCGGCAGGCCAAACAACATCCTGAACGCGTTATTATACTGGACACGTAGTGCGCTGTATGCCCGCTGCGTGAAATTTACCCACAGTGCGCAAGTGTAGAAAGTCTGACAGTAGGCTTTAAAATGCGTTAATTTAGCTGGTTTACTACATCGTGCAAACCTGCGAGCCACCATATTACATCGGACACACAGCGCCCTACGCTCCCTCTCGATATCAACAGAATCTGACATGTTCTCAGTGAGCCAGTGACCCAGATACTTAAATTGTAACCCTGTATATATATAGATTTATTTATTTATATAGGTGGTGGGTGAAGTGGGTGCGTGCATGCCTACGGTGGGGCTGTTCAAGCAGTGCGCAGAGGAGGCTCTGGCGTCGCCTGCTAAGCCCCCCGCCGGCGCCGGCGACCAGCCCTGCTGGAAGAAGTAATGTAGCCTTTATTATTTTCATTTACGTTTTTTTTTCACCGTGGGAGAGCCACGCTTCTCAGCGGCTTGGCATGAATGGGCCGGCTCGACCGGAGTGTTACGGAACTGTTCTGTGTTTCGCTGCGTGAGTGAGGGTACCGGAGGGCCAATCCGGGGGAAAGGGGTTTTAAAGGTTGGCAGCGCAT
>CM032481.1:5497820-5535244 GCA_019059595.1 Marasmia exigua | reverse complement strand
TGCGTGGAGATGGCTGAGCCCTCGTTCTTAGAGATCGACCAAGTGAACGGCGGCTTCAAGGTTAACCAGGAGCTTGAGGCGCGAAAGCATCTATACGTGGTGAGTGCGAACACGCCGCCCAACACATACATGGCGGCGCCGTCGTTCCTAATGATCAACGGCGGCTTCCAGGTCAACCACGAGCTCGAGGCGCGAAAGCATCTATACGTGGTGAGTGCGAGTACACGCCGCCCAAAACATAGGTACCTACATGGCGGCGCCGTCGTTCCTAATGATCAACGGCGTCAACGGCGGCTTCCAGGTCAACCACGAGCTCGAGGCGCGAAAGCAAAAGCGAAAGAAATACTTGGTAAGTGCGTACATGCCGCCCAACACATACATGTTGGAGCCCTCGTTCCAACGCGTACGCGAAAATTTTGTTCACGCCAAAAGCGGCCACTTTTGGACTCAACATTTGTGCATGGTTATTTAATAAATAGTATAGGCGTTTGCCGAGAGATTGTAGCCCCTAAATTGTTTAAAATTGATCCGGTTTAGTAGCTAAAAATTAAAATCGATTGGCGTCGCTAGTGTGCCCTACCCGTCACCTTAAGAATTATGCTAGCTTGCAGTAAACTGTACTTTGTACAACTCGTATCTTTTGACCCCAGGCCGGAGACGCTGCCAGCTTCTTCTCGCAGTGGAAGCACCACCGCATCCGCATGGAGCATTACGACAACGCCGAGGAGATGGGCCACATCGCCGGCGCCAACATGACGGGCTTCTGGATCCCGTGCAACATCGAGCCGCACTACTGGCTGGTGCTGGGCGAAGCGCTGCAGATGCAGGTCGGTCATCCATCTTCAGATGCAAGTTGGTCACCCATCATGAGGTACAGGTCGGTGACACATCTTCAGATGTAAGTTGATCACCCATCCTGAGGTGCATGTCGGTCACACATTTTCAGATACAGGTCGGTCACCCATCATCAGGTATGGGTCGGTCACCCATCTTAAATCAGCCAATGATGTTGAAGTTGCACCTAGGTTCTCAAGCATACTATCTAGCGGATTTCATACGCGATAGACCCCAATCTGCTGTTGGTTCTGATATCGGTAACACTGGTGCTTGAGCGACCTATCTCGGAGTCAGATCAATGTATGTGATCTTGTGATTTATTATTAACTAGACTGCGCCCGCGGCGTTACAGTTAGTCTTTATTAAAACTTCAAATATACTCGTTAATTCAAGTCACTTTTTTATTCAAAACCCGTGCCCAAACATAAATATAAGGATTCTAAATTTTAAACTTAACTTTTTCACTTTCTTTACATCAAAGATGACGGACTTCCATACAAACTTCAAACCCCCTTTTCACCCCTTTAAGGGTTGAACTTCCAAAAATGTTAAAACAACTTGTTCTTGGTTTTAAATAAGAAGAACGTATTGCGATTATCAAGATTCTTAATTTAAAATGGCTAAACCCCCTATATTGGCATTTCATCCCCTATTTTACCCCCCTTTAAGGTTGATTTTCAAAAAACGTTCGTTGGGATACTTTTTATTTCGAATTATTAGTCTGAACACAATTTTTCACATTTCTAACATCAAAGATAGCGGACTTTCATACAAACTTTTAACCCCCTTTTTTAAAAAAATTAAGATTTTTTAAAAAAAGGGGGTTAAACGTGTGTTTTCTTAGTGCTCACTTTCACTATTAAAGGAACCCCCTTCCCAAAGTTCAAGTTGCTAGGGTTAGTAGTTTGGGATGTGGGTGCATTCCTAGTCACTTAATACTTACCTTAGTCACTCAGGTTCTCCTCCTTTATACTCGTATATGTCACCGGAAAATAACAAGATCCGTAAGTGAATCGATTGACTAGGAAGTTTATAAACTTTCATAGGATTCTAAACGGGAGATAAATTGCATTATTTTACGTCCACACTTTCGTAAATTTATCAATTTCCGACGTCGACGACGATATCTACTCGTAAAATTTTATAATGGTTCGACTAATCACAGAAACTCTTTTAAGTATACGAAACTTTGAAATACGTAAAATAACACACTGTTCTCTGATTGGTCCATGTTCATAGTGGCAATGCCAATCAGATCGCGCGTAGCGTTTGAATATTGCTTACTTATTATTTTACTAGTGAGTTCAGTAAGTTTATCAATGTACGAAAGTGTGGACCTAAAATAATACAATTTATCTCCCGTTTTGAATCATACGAAAGTTTATAAACTTCCTAGTAAATGGATAAACTGACGGATCTTGCTATTTTCCGGTGTATATATCTAACTAGGTTGGCGCAGCGACCCAAAGTGAGCCTTGGGCTTCGATAATAAGTCTCCATCTAGGTCGGTCCTGCACCACCTCCTACAGTCATCCGCCAGAAGTGTACGCTAATCCTTTTCGACCTCAGAGTAGAAAGAGCGTACCTGGGACGGCCAAATGGACATATAGGGGTGTACCAGGTTTATAAGTTCATCATCATCATCATCATCAGCCCATTTGTCCCCACTGCTGAGGCACGGGCCTCCCTCAATCACATGAGGGGTAATTTCCATACTCACCACGCTTGGCAGACGGGTTGGCGAGGGTTTTGATATGAATGCAGAGTTTTCCTTCTCTAGGTGCTGATGACTATGCCAGCAGCTTTACCTTAGTCGCCTTTTACGTCGGTCAGAGTGAGGGTGGCCTATTCTACTCTGCCGGGGACCACACGGGGCACACGGCGGTTTATAAGTTACATCGGCAAAATTCGTCTACGCAAAAGAGCAAGTTAAATCCGATTGCTTACGATAAGATTAGATACAATAAATCCAGAAAGGAATGCTATCTCTCTCTTAGTCGCACTCGCATCGAATATGGCGCTAAAGCATCAACCAATAATAAATTGTAATTTTTGGCGCTCGTAAATGGAGCGTTGTGATTGGTCAAGATTGTGCCTCAGTTTTCAAAAATAAGACTTCTTCGCAGATACATTGGTGTAACTTATAAAATTGGTATTACTGTGTATTATCGCACATCCTTTGAAAAACTGTCATAAGACAAGAACACCTTCACATTGTGTAAATGCCTTTTTTTAGTTCTAAGCCTTTTTTACCCGACTGCCAAAGAAGGAGGGTAATGTTTTTCGAGTGTATGTATGTATGTATGTCTTTTCCTTTGTGACCTCCTGTAGCCTAAACGGCTTGATGGATTTTGATGTATGAGGTATCGTTAGATTTGTCTTGATTACGGGAGTGTCATAGGATACATTTTATCCTAAAAGTCCCACGGGATAAAGACATAATAATATTTTTTCTAAATTTCCCTTTAAAAAAATATGTATGCGGTATCATTAGATTCATTTCAATCACGGGAGTAATTAATATAGGATACGTTTTTTCTCAAAATTCCCACGGGAACATGTTAATTCTGCGTCAACGCAAAGCAACTCATGCGTTAGCAAGCAAAAAGATAGGGCGTGGCCTGGCATGCGGCGCGCGGCGCGGTGCGGAGGGGGATATGCTTTGCGGAGTAACATCACTCGTAATCTAAAGCCAAATGTGGTCGAAATAATTTAAAATGGTACTTACATATACATAGTCTTCTACATCTACAACATTTTCGTTAAATAAAAACAGCTAAAAAGTTATAAATAAAAAAAATTATTATTAAAAAAAACAAAATTCCCGACAGCACACTAAAAAAAGAGTAAAACAAGCCCCACAATAATATTGATCAATCAAATGCTAAAAACTAATAATGTAATACCGTTTAAACAATACCTATATTAAAATACAATACAATATGTGTTCGTAATCGATAGTTAAATAAACAGAAACTTATTTTGAATACAAATTTATAAATGTTGATGGAAAGCATCGCAGGCGGGGACCACCTTGACCGCCACCAACGAAAATTCTGCTAAATGGTGCACAACCGAAATGACTATAAATAAGCCTCTGTTGGTAAGCCTCTGTTGGTCCCCGCCTGCGATGCTTTCCATCAACATTTATAAATTTGTATTCAAAATAAGTTTCTGTTTATTTAACTATCGATTACGAACACATATTGTAGTGTATTTTAATATAGGTATTGTTTAAACGGTATTACATAATTAGTTTTTAGCATTTGATTGATCAATATTATTGTGGGGCTTGTTTTACTCTTTTTTTAGTGTGCAGTCGGGTATTTTGTTTTTTTTAATAATAATTTTTTTTATTACATGCTAGAAAAGAGTTTATTAAACTTGTCAACAGTTAAAATATTTTGAAACCAAAAAAAACAGCATTGATAATTGAGCAATAACATTAATGAAGTGACCAATAGTGAAAACGCGTTTTTCTCAAAAGTCGCTTTTTGTGTTATGACAGTTTTTCAGAGGATGTGCGATATATAGATTTATTTATTTATATAGGTGGTGGGTGAAGTGGGTGCGTGCATGCCTACGGTGGGGCTGTTCAAGCAGTGCGCAGAGGAGGCTTTGGCGTCGCCTGCTAAGCCCCCCGCCGGCGCCGGCGACCAGCCCTGCTGGAAGAAGTAATGTAGCCTTTATTATTTTCATTTACGTTTTTTTTTTCACCGTGGGAGAACCACGCTTCTCGGCGGCTTGGCATGAGTAGGCCGGCTCGACCGGAGTGTTGCGGAACTGTTCTGTGTTTCGCTGCGTGAGTGAGGGTACCGGAGGGCCAATCCGGGGGAAAAGGGTTTTAAAGGTTTGCAGCGCATTGGGACTTGACTGGTGTCGCGGGTGTCCATGGGCGGCGGCAATTGCTTACCATCAGGTAATCCGTCTGCTCGTCTGCCACCTATCACATAAAAAAAAAATGTTTTTCTACCATTAGCTCGGCGGTGAGGGAAAACATTGTGGGGAAACCTTCACGTTCTGGGTGGTTTCTGAAACGTGTAACTATGATTCAGTTGGTCTGGTTCCCCTGTGAAAGGGTTGCGAAGGTCAGATGGTAGTCGCTTTATTGTACCAGTTACCAGACTTCTCGAGTCCTGGATCATGGTCTAAGCGTACCCCGGGCTCCGAAGCTACAACTTTGGACGCAACTGGGAATTACACGCTAAGATGAGGAGGGGTCGCAGGTTCGATTCTCGCACCAACACAAATGCTTGTGAAAGAAACAGGTATTTGTATTGGGTCCTGAGCTATGTGCCGCCACCGCTGGGTGTATGTGTCCTGTAAACAACATAAATTACATGTACTATGACTTTTGGGAATTAGCTTAAAATTCCCCTGTGTATCGCAGATGTCCATGGGCGGCGGTAATCACTTACTATCGGGTGAGCCGTCTGCTCGTTTGTCTGCCATAATTAAAAAAAACAAGTTTTCATTCAGAGTCGGTCAGGTGACTTGATCATTTCGTGAAAAAAGTCGGAGGATTATTCTATTTTTAACAATAAGTTGACAAAATTAAAATATAAAACTAAAAATCAACCAAAAATCACTTTAGTACTTTTTAGAGCGTGTTTATTTGGTAGTCGGGTTTTAGTTATTAAACTTTCTTTTTTTACATATTTTTAGTTGTGTAAATAAAATTACACATTTGTAATGTGCTTAAAAAGCTCTTTAGTTTGATACCCCACACGGTACCGTCAAACATTTTTTTTTTAGTTCCTTCCTCTTCCCCTAGAGGGCGCTGTAGTCGATTCAACGTGACGTCATGTCGCCTACCAGAAGACAATCGAGACGCTTCTAAAGACACCTCATTTGTTCAAATATGATAACTAGTTTAGAAGTTATGAGGGAACAGATGAACAACCATACATACGTACATGTCAAAATCATAACCCATAAAGTAGTCGGGTAAAAATTCATTAAAATAAGACAATTTATACTATTATTAGTGTTTACAACTTGATTATGTAACTGTATAATTTTGAGCAGCAGAATAAACGTATTATCTATCTATCTATCTATTTAATTTTAGCAAAACCATATTATTATATCTATTGTTTAAAATATATCCGGTTTAGTAGCTTAAAAATTAAAATCGATTGGCGTTGCTAGTGTACCCTACCCGTCACCTTAAATGATAAAAATAAAAAAATTGTCTGGGGTCATTGTTTCGAAAATACGCTTTGCTTGCACGATGTAAAAATGCATAGTGACATCTACCGAAACACTTAGTAATTAATACTTGCTCACAAACTAGCAGATACGAAAAGCAGACGCTTTGTTGTGAGAATAAAACCACTAGCTGACGTTAGTTACCATACAAAAACACTTTTGTTCTAAGTCGACACCAATCCCTCCCTGGCAGACTAGCGCCACATAGGCCGCCGGCAGGCCCCACAGGGGTCGAATACCGCCCTAACAGCGCAGTGTCGGGAGGCCTCCTCTCCCAGAGGAGCGAAAACACCGCGCCAAGCAAGGCGCGAGTTGCAGCCCGGGTAAAGGGTTTACCCCGAAACCCGTACCGCACCAAGTGCGATGACAACAGTAACGTAACGTAAGTCGACACACCATGGGTGTGCCGATCGCTTGCTATAAAACGGGGAACTGCTTATAACATATATTTTTTTTGTGTATCTCAGGAGCGAGGAGTACCAGAACCGCTACAAGCGCGGCATGGTGTTCTACCTGCGCGACGAGAAAGTGGTGGGGATGGTCTTCTGGAACATGCCCCCCATCGAAGACCGGAAGGAGGTTGCAGTTGAGGTATCTGATAAATTGGAGCCTGTATAGGAAACTTGCGCATGACGGTGGTGCCAACTGGTGCCATCCATTTTGATCTTACTTGCCGCACTGAGAGACATCAATTAAGGCGACGAGTAGCCTTAACTAGCGACATCAATCGATTTAAATTGTTAGCTACTAAACCGGATCTATTTTAAACAATTTCGGAGCGGGAGTCTCTAAGCCAAAATTTATACCTACTATTTATTTAATAATTATGCACTACTTTTCGATCTTTTATTTTTAGATTAACGCCATAAGTGGTCGCTTTTGGCGGTAATTCAAATTTCGAATACAAAAGCAGACCCAAGAGTTAAGTATAAATATTAAATAAATAGTATAAGTGTTTTCCGAGAGGCTGCAACTTCGAAATTTTTAAAAAGATATCTGGTTTAGTTGGTAACAATTTAAATCAATTTCTAAATGTCCATTAACTTTTAAGGTGACGGGTACGCCAATAGATTTAATTGTTTAACTACAGAACTGAATTTATTATTAACAATTGCAGTCCGTCAGAGACCCGGCAAACATATATACTATTTATTTAATTATCATATACAAATGTTTGGTCTGTTATTGTACTCGAAACTTTGGCAGCTTTTGGCGTTAACCAAAGTTTCTAGTACAAAAAAGGTACAATATATTAAATAAATGGTACAGGTTTGCCGGGTCTTCGAAGGTCCATAATTGGTGAAATGTCTAGTTTAGTAGTTAAAGAATTAAATCAATTGGCATCGCTAGTGTGCTGACACTTCGCCTTTATTATGGAAAGTCTTTATTGAAATGAGTGTCAATATTTTATCTTAAGGTGACGGGTAGGGCACACTAGCGACGCCAAAGAGTTGTGCGTTTGTTCAACACTGAACAAACGCACAACTGGATTTAATTTCACAGGAATTTTCCCCTTGCTTGGGGAGACACCAGAACTAAAAAATCCGGGAGACAATCAGGGGAGACACGAGTCCGAAGGGCCTGGCGTATGAGGGTCACTACCAAATACGCCATTAGACCGGTCGTTTCGGCCAGCTGCTTTTTTTAATGATATAGGTGGCAGACGAGCCGACGGATCACCTGATGGCATACGTATACCGCCGCCCATAGACACCCGCAACTGTTTTCTGTGAGGACGTGGTATTACTCCGGTCGAGCCAGCCCATTCATGCCGAAGCGTGGCTGTCCTATTGTGAAACGACCACGGTTGTCATAGTCTGTAACATTTGTTATGTCGCTTGTCAGCTGCTGCGTTCGGAGCCGTCGTACAAGGAAATCAACAAGCTGACGGAGCTGCTCGGCTTCCCGGAGACCAAGTGCATCTACCACACCGACGAGGAGCTCGTCGCGCCGGGGCCCTGCATCAAAAAGTATGTCTTCACATTTATTCACTTACTATAGTAAATCTCACCGTAGGAGAGCCACGCCTCCTAGTTCAGGCAAAATGATAAATGTAAGTACTAATAGGTATCTTATATTTATTGATCAAAATTTTGTATTAAACATAAGTTATTTAGAAATAAATAGTTTAATTATTTTAAGTTTAATTAATTTTTATACAATAAATATGTAACTAGCACTAAGAGCTGTGGTTTTTGTAATACACTCGGCGTCAAAAAAAATCTTTTTCAAAAATTCCTAAATTATACAAAAAACATTAATATTTGAGAAATTATAAAAATTCTTGAGTAAGTACTAATTACTTAACAATCGATAATTTACAAAAAACAATGTACAAAAAGTGTCTTAAAATTGACTTAAAATCTAGTGTGATATAGCGGCGAGCAGTCAGCGACCCTTGTCCGCGAGCACCTCCGGCCCGGGAGACGCAGACAAGGTCGGTTTTGCCGGCAGCCAACATACCGCCTCGGAGCATGCCGGATCTGCCTCGATACTCCACCGTCTCCTGGATGCAGGCTTTAAAGTTTGGCAGCGCAGAAAGGGGGGTTTAAAGGTTGGCAGCGCACTTGTTACTCCACTGGTGTCGCGAGTGTCCATGGGCGGCGGCAATCGCTTACCATCAGGTGATCCGTCTGCTCGTCTGCCACCTATCACATAAAAAAAAGACGCAGTCGCTGCTCACGGCGCGCCCGTTTGATGTCTCTAAAAAAATGTAATGATGACGTATTTTCTTTCAGTTGGCGTGTTTTCTAAACCTTGGCCGCAGACTGCAACGTGAAGACTGTAAAATGATTATGTAAATTGTTTGTACAACAGTAACAGTAAACGGTAACTTTATTTTATTTGTTTAATTTTTAGCATATACATACATATTCAGTTGACCCATTTCCAGTGCTTCCAATTTTTTTTTTAACACTTGCACACTCTGTATAATACAGGGCCAGGATTTTATAGTCCGATGACGTTTATGGCATGTGGCAAATGTCGGAACTAATTCTGTTTTGACGTTATGGCAATGTCACTGAAATGCCTTCTGATCAAGGAGGTTATAGATAAGAATGGAGACAAATCTCCTAATCCCTATTTGAAGGCAAATAATCTTTCTCGCTCCGTAGGTTACCCTTAAGGTATCCATACAACTATAATTCATACTCGGACATTGGACATATTCTCGTGTCCTCCTAATGAATACGCAAGGACACTATAATGTATTTTTGTTGGTAGGATAAGTCATAGTTAGGTTACTTGATATTTGTAGAATTATTGTATGATATTTGTATAAGAAAACATAGTTTTTAGGGTTCCGTACCTCAAAAGGAAAAAACGGAACCCTTATAGGATCACTTTGTTGTCCGTCTGTCAAGACTCTTTTTCTCAGGAACGCGTGGAGGTATGAAGCTATAATTTATATCAATTACTCAGGTCTACTGTCCCTTGAAGCTGTGAAAAAATCAAACTTCTAAGCCCACGCAATCAAAAGATACAGCCGTTTATGCCGCAAATTTTCGACACTTGCAAGGGAATCAAAAACTACAGGGTGCTTCCCGTGAACTCAGAATCTTGAAATTTGGTACGAAGCAACTTCTTATAGCATAGATAAAAAATTACGAAAACTATGAATTTTTAGTTACATAACATAATATATATTTTTTAAATAATTTTATACTTACTACCCATTTCCTCATAAACGCGTAGAGGTATTAAATTGAAATTCATACCAAATACTCAGGTCTATAATACCTTTAAGCTTCTATGTCAACGCAATCAAAAGAAACAGCAATTTAAGCTGCATATTTTGAAACTCGCAAGGGAATCAAAACCTTAAGGGTACTTCCAGTCGACCTAGAATCTTGAAATTTGGCATGAAGCAACGTTTTATAGAACACATAAAGGAAAAATTCCGAAAACCTTAAATTTTTAGTTCCATTACAAAATATATATTTTTTAATAAATATAAACTTATTACTAAAGAGGTTGCAGGTTTGTACGGAACCCTCGGTGCGCGAGTCCGACTCGCACTTGGCCGGTTTTTTATAATTTATATATAATTATAGTTACACTATCGTATTAAGTTACCTGTAAAGACAACGTAAGAGTAAAATAAGGAGACAAGTTTAAATATATAATTAGGGCTTTCTTCATTATTATATCTATTATTATTAGTATTAAGCTCAGTCGACTTTCAGACGTTGACCGGTACACATCTCTGCTACTTTTGACCCTTTACCTTTTACGACAATGGAGATAACAACTATAGAAGCCGCACAAATCGTAGCCCTATTGCAAGAAGGGCCCAGCCAGCGAGTTGTAGCTCGTCGGCTCCACATAAGCCAGTCCTGTGTTTCGAAAGTTTACAAGCGCTTTCGGGAGACTGGTGGCTTTATCCCAAGACCAAGATCTGGACGGCGCCGGTGCACATCGGAGAGGGATGACCGTTTTATCGTGTCAACATCTCTCCGAAATCGGCATTTGACTGGTGTCGACGTCCAACAGGAGCTCCGAGATGTTCGTGGAGCAGCAGCCAGCGAGTGGACAATTCGTCGACGACTCAAGCAAGCGAATCTGACTCCAAAAAGGCCTGCCACAGGCCCGAAACTCACGGCAGCTCACCGACAAGCTCGCCTTCAATTTGCTCGCACCCATCTTGATTGGGAGGTTGAGCAATGGAGGCAATTCCTGTTCTCCGACGAGAGCAGGATGTGTTTGCACGGTAGCGACCGAAGAGGTCGGGTCTACAGGCGGCCTGGGGAGCGATTTGCACAATGCTGTTTCGCTGAAACAGTGGCTTATGGGGGCGGCTCTTGTATGATGTGGGCCGGCATTTCCTTCGACGGTAAAACCGAGCTTGTTTTCGTGCCTGGCGGGGGACGAGGAGGCGGTCTAACTTCAGACCGGTACATTTCCGATATTCTGCTGGAACATGTCGTTCCCTATGCGGGATATATCGGTGATGACTTCCTCCTTATGCACGATAACGCTCGTTGTCATACTGCCCGTGTGACCACTGAATACCACGAAGAAGTCGGTATCGCCACATTGGACTGGCCGGCGCTCAGCCCTGACTTGAATCCCATTGAGCACGTGTGGGATGAACTGAAGAGGAAGGTTCGTTCCAGAACTCCTGCTCCTTCATGTCTGAATGCTCTGAAAGCGGTGTTGATTGAGGAGTGGGAAGGTATTCCACAAGAATCAATTCAGAAGCTGATCAGGTCTATGAAGAATCGTCTTCGAGCAGTTATTAGGGCGAGGGGAGGGAATACAAAGTATTGACACTTAATTTGAAAGCTAAATGTTTTATTAATATTTTTTTGTTGTTTTATTCATTCATTATTTTTCCATTTTTCCTTGTTTTCCTACCTCCTTCGCTTAATCCGGGATAGCTCCACAACTACTTGCTCCATTTGAATGAATTTGGTATCAATTTAAAGTGGACAGTTGAACCTTTAAAATGATGTCATTTTTTAAATTATTAAAAATTTATTTACTAAGCAAGTTCGCGCGAAACCAATTTCAAGTAAGTGATTACAAACTTTTGCTCGCGAGTGTATACATTACAAACACAACAAACAATAATATATCATTACCTCTAAAGAATTCCTAAAAAGATAATAATATTGAAGGCAATTTTGAAGGTCTGTGAAATATTTAAAGAACCACCAACTGATCCATTTGGTGTGTGGTATGGTATACTGATGAAGTAAAAGCATTTGCGTTAACATTGCATTTTTTCCTCCGAATAGATAGGTATATTTGGAGGAAATATTTATAATGTAAGTTATGCTAGATAAACGATTCTAACGCTAATTTATGTCAAGTATTTAATAGTGTCATCACAATTATTACTGGGTCAATGTTTATAAATTATAATCACGTTTACTTGTAGGTATTTGAATTATTTACATTCACGCTAGATTAGGTAATTTTCGAGATTTAGTGTGATGATAAGTTTTTTTAATGTTGTTAAGATATTTTGTTTTATTGCAAAATTAATTTGTTAATTAACGTACTTTTTTCTTTTCGTTTCTGCCTAAGATACAAGAAATTACTTACTAGTTTAGGCAGTAAAAGTGACGGGTAGGGCACACCAGCGACGCCAATCGATTTTATTTTTTAGCTACTAAACCTGATCTATTTTAAACAATTTCGGGGTTACAACCTCTCCGCAAACACTTATACTATTTATTAAATAACCATGCACAAATGTTAGGTCCAACGCGTACGCGGAAAATTTATTACTGCCAATAGCGGCCACTTTTAGCGTCAATCAATAGTTTAGTAGCTAAAAATTAAAATAGATTGGCGTCGCTAGTATAACCTACCCGTCACCTTCCCTTGGTTTAAATAGATTATAAGTGTTTTATGTCCTAAAGATTTTTCAATATATTTTTTTTTAATATGAAATCTATGAAGACTAGAACAACAACATAATAAAGAACAACCATTCAAAATTTTCGTACAAAAATCTTAAATAAATTGGCCACAAGCCCACAACAAGAAAATGACGGCTTACACTTAAGATTGGGCTGTATGGTGGAAACCCAAGCCGTGAAATCTTTATCAAATAAAAAACTGGACTCCTGTCATTACTGTCAAACTTCGTGGTCTGTGGTCTGTGTCACAGACAAGAAGTCAAACTTGTTGACTGTTTTGAGGTCAAGAAGAAATTTCTACTCTTTCACCAATTTCTTCCTTTTGTTTTGGTGCTATTTTTATTATGTTCGGTACATATTTTTGAGGAAGTTTCATTATTATAATGAAAATCAATTATTGTTCGGTACCTACTTCGACCTGTGATCGGGTCGCTCAGTTTTAAAGTGTGTTGTTATTTTCTTCGAGATCGAACTACAATGAAATTATAAATTATCTCAACAAGCTGTAACCAGTTTCGTAATAGTGTGTAAACCTAGAATTTGGCGAATTTTCTTATACTATTTTCTATGTATAATCACATACTTATTCTATTGGTTAATTTATAACCTCGCTTTTATTGAAGTGTTCTCTTCATCGTGTAAAACGCGGCTTCATGAATACGTTCTAGAAAGGGTAGGTACAATAATTCAAGCATCAACTTCAGGGTTGAACACGCACAATGGACCAGGTAGGAGTCTAAGTGCCGAAACAGGAGTCCACTTTACAAAGGGTACTAAAACATAGTTTCTTCAATTGGCAATTGAAGAAAGTGTTAACGCACGTTTATATTTCCTTTATTATACTACGTTGGTGGCAACAAGCGTGCAGCTCGCCTGATGGTAAGCAATTACTGCAGCATAGTTCAGGTTGGGGAAGACCGGCATACACTATTAAAAAATGTACTCAAATGAATATAAGAAATATTTGGCAGGTTCTAGACCGCTTTTTGGCATTCCATGAGATGAAATATATAATCAGCAATAATTTTGTGCT
The DNA here is from genome assembly GCA_019059595.1 of Marasmia exigua. Lineage (NCBI taxonomy): Eukaryota > Metazoa > Arthropoda > Insecta > Lepidoptera > Crambidae > Marasmia > Marasmia exigua. The sequence continues at coordinate 5,521,792 of CM032481.1, read as the reverse complement.
ACATTAATAATTAATGTAGCACAAAATTATTGCTGGTTCTCAATTACAGCTGTAGGTATTTCTGATGGTATTCTTTTTCCTCGTTTTAACAGTGTTTGAACATCTTCATTACACTCAAATCTGTAGTTAACAAAAGCTTTAATGTTACAACCTATGACCTTTCCTCTTTTAATTTTCTTTTCTATCTTTATTCTTTTCATTTTTTGTAACCCCTCTAGATTATTAAAATTTTCTTTTAGGTCTTTTATATCAAGCAGCTGCCAATCTTGTCTCAATAATTTTAAATTACCGTGCCTTTTCAAAATGTTGTCATAGCCATCCCTTGTAGTAATAATAGTTTCTTTGCGGATTTCTTTTTCTAACCGTCCAAACACCCTATCCGCAGGCAAAAAGCTATGTCCGCGAACAGGGAAATACAGATGGATGGCTTTAACATGTAAAGGAGACTTAGAAAACAGCCATTGTATCAGTGTCTGGAGGACATGATTATTTTTATTTTGTCCTCCGCAACCATCACAAAATAAACATATTATTTCTACATGGTTTTCAAAATTCATGGATGACAAGTAGTGATAGAGTGCAGATGCAATTTCCGTAGAACCTCTTTTACCAATTGTTTCATCCCAAGAGTAAAAACAAGGGTTTTTTGAATCTAAATATACAATACAAAAATTGTACACACTAATCTGCCTAGAATAAAAGGCATCTTGTATTGGGGTTCTTGGTAAAGGTAGAACCTGCTGCAAATCGAAACAAAGCGAAACAGCATTTGGTACATCCTCCTTCATATGATTATAGAAAGCTTTACTCCTTAGTTTATGTACTCTAAGTTCAGTCATAAGGACTTGTTTCTTAGCAGGATCCTTTTCCATTTTTATTTTATATGCCCAAAGCAAACATACACTGCAAGCATCCGATGAAGGGCTTGAAAATCCAATATTATATTCTTTATGAAAAACAGTGTAAAATAATGTTTTTTTCACTTGTAACTCAGGTGCTACAGAATCATTATAAAATTTTAACAATTTTTTACAGTTCAATTCCGAACTTAAGTAAATTCTTTTAGATTTTTGTCTACCATAATGGCTTTCCTTGGCAGGAAGGCTGTTTAGAAATTGCCTCAATGCTTCCTTTTTGTTTACATATTTTTGAAACTTGCGGTCCCCTCCACGGTTTTCCTTAGGAATATTTCCTTGTACTGTCTGTTTATTAATATTATTTAGTCGTTTTTCAGATACAGAAAAGACTGCACAAAACATCTTCTTACATACAGTTTTCACTTTGTTTTTCTTTACAAACAAATTGTATGAACAGCTTACTTTCCGAGACTTCACATTCTTCTTGGGTTTTGTTGTGTTTAAAGGTTCATATGAATGGCATAATCTCGACAAGTAAATATCTTGATTTACTTTGCTTTCTTTGGAGAAAAATGCATTACAGTTCTTCAATACCATTTGCATGTTGATAGACCAGCACTTAAACTTACTCTTTTCACTGTGTTTGCATGGTACTTTAAACTTTAATCCAAGAGGATCATCGTCAGTATACCTAAAACAACAAATAATAACATAAATATAAAATAATAATAAAATTTGTCTGTAATATGAGTAGGGTCAATGCAAAAGTACTTACGATTTCTTTTTACGACTCTTAGGGTGAGACTTAGATTTTCGACCACCCGTATTTAGTTCTCCGACAGTTTTTTCCGCCATAATTCAATTTTTCACTTTATTTGACCTTTTTGCTTTATTTTTAAATAAACAACAACGAACGACGCAATTATGTAGTAATGAAACCGCGAACACGAGATTTTTTTTATTTTAGACATTGACAGCTCGTCCAAAATGACAGTTGCTTTTTTTATTTAACTCAACAGATGTTGGCAAGGGCGTAATAAGTCATAACAGCCAAGTTGATGAATTCGTTCAAAAACTTACAAGGTTAAAAATCATAGAAAAAAAACAGCGGTAAAAATAGTATAATTTAAGCCTTTATGTTCCGTAAATATTTTAAAAGAAACAATCACCTAGAGAATTAAGAAGTTTTGAAAAGGAATATATCAGAGGATTATTCGAAGGAAAACGATGTGGATATAAGCACTTTCGACGTGGACTGCTGGTTTCTTAGTCCATTTTCTAGAGGAAAAATGCCGTTTTGAACCAAACTTTAATTGAAAAATATTAAGAACATAGTATTAGAACCGAACTGCATCAAAAATAAAAAAATAATTTAAATGAGAAATAAGCCCTTTTGAAAAGTCACTCCTCAATTGCAATATTGTAAGACATGTTTCTGATACAAACCATTTTTTTAAAACTTGGTGTCTAGACGGTCTTCCCGTGTTACTGGAGGCAAGACCGTCTATTGGCATTTGCCACGTCATTTGGTAATGCTACATGTATTTACTAACTTATATCTATAAAAAAAAAATATTTGGCCATCAAATATGCACTCTAGAGCTACGGAAACAGGGTTCAAAGTCGTGTGAAATTCTCATTTCCATGTTTGAAGGGTAAGACAATAAAAATGTTAAGAGGTTGTCAACTTTTTTTAAAGATATGCCGGTCTTACCCTATAAATATTAAAATGAGATTTGGAGTTTTCTGGTGATCTATCTTTCAAGTATTTTTACAAACTAGCAAAAGGTTCAAAGGTTTCACTGGTCAGTTACTAATAAAAGTGCCAAAAATGGTCACCTTTAGCAAATGTTTATATGAGAAACTGACTGGTGAACCCTTTAAAACTTTTGCTAGTTTGTTAAAATACTTCATACATAGATCTACAACCGCAAGCAGGTAAATGTCCCTAAGTAAGTATGCTAAATCATGATATATTCTACTGAAATAGGTGTTATTATGCAGAAATCCATTTTAACTGAAAAGTAATAAGAGTTATTATGCTAGTTCCGTGCCATAATATTGTATTGTGTGTGCTATATATTTGCATTGTTGAAAGAAAATAGCAAACTTCCTCCTTCTGCACTGCGAATGCACATGCAGGATAGTAAAAAGGGGAGTTAGTCTCTAAACTAGACATCATCAGGAAAACTTGACATCTCAATGGATCATGAGTGGTGCTGTCAAGTTGTCCTGACGATGTCTCGTTCAGACACGAAATACATATCGACACTCTGGTATATTTATATTGTGCACATGTGTTTGCTGCTTAATTACCTTTGTTGCTTACACTAACTCCCCTTTTTACTATCCTGCATGTGCATTCGCAGTGCAGAAGGAGGGAGGATGGTATTCTCTGTCAATACTGCAAATACACATCACAATACAATATTATTGCGCGGAACTAGCATAATAACTCTTATTACTTTTTAGATCATGATATATTAATTTATGATACTGGTGCTAATTGGCTGAACCTCTCAATATTTCAGGTTGATTTTAGCTGCTGTCAGTAAAACCCTAGAATACTAGATGAACAAGATAATATTTGGATCATATCAATTATACTTGAGTAATATTACGAGATAGTATAATTGTGGTACAAACAAGTGTGTGATACTGTTCAAATTGTGTTTATTTGTAGGAATTTGCAAAATTATAAATGACTTAAGAAATAGACCGTGTCTAAATTATCAGACAAAATAAACTCTTTATAATTGTTGTGCACTTGTTTCAAGTGCACTTTCTTTACTACAGAGTCTATGGGCACATCGTCACAATCTCTTTTTTTAGGCAGCACAAATTTTAATGAGCTTTTAACGGTCTTGTAAAACCTTATACTGTAACTAACTTCTTCGGCAGCTCGTATTTCCTCTATTTATCCAACATAGTAGGTCCACTTTGTCCGGCTGTAATATCTTACTATAACATGATAATTTATAGACTCTCATCATTTCATCTCTTGTCTTTTCTGTCTCATTCCCTTTATCTAGTGTCTTATTTTGTTCCAATCACATCACAGTTGATAGCGTATGAATCACTGTGTATACTTATACAGTCTGAAACACTTGTGGAGTCTGGGGATATTACTTTAGTTCGTTTTTTTTTCTTTACGTTTCTACTCTCTGTTCATCTTCTTCTCTCTGTTTTCGTTGTCTTTATTTCAGTTCTTGTTCCCCATACTTTTTCTTTTTATTGTCTGAGGTTCTTTTTTAACATTTTTAGTTTTTTGTTCAACTTTGGGCGGGTCATCTTCATGTGTCATCACGTCAATTCCTGGTTCATTGTTATTTTACTCTCTGTTTTCTTTTTCACTGTCACGACTCTTTTTCCCAACACCTTTCCCTTTTTTGGTCATAGGTTCCTTTTTAATGTCTTTAGTTTGCTCTTCTGTCTTGCGCTTTATTACATCTTCGGGTGTTATTACTTCGGCCCCTGGTGCCATTTTGCGCCGTTTCATTATTTCTTTGTTACCATCTTTTACTTTCATTAAAAGTAGCTCTTTGAATGACACTTTTTTGTTTTTCTATGATCTTAATTTTTGGTGCAGAGTCAACAAACCCCAAATCAGTTCCTATAAACAACGTTTACCAGCCTCTTTGGTAAAACCCAGCTTTTACCGATTTCGATTGGTAAAGTCCGAAAACGTCGTCCCAATTAGGGTTTCTCAATTCTCGACCTTTTTTATTTCCCGGAGCACGAGAATTCTCGACCACTATTTCCCGGGAATTCCCGGGTTGTCGAGAAATATGGAAATTTTCAAAAATATGTGTGATTTAACAATAAAACTACGCTTTTTATGCAATATTCAACAACATTTATTTTTAGTTTTATGTGACTTTAACTTAAGTAAGTATATAAACTTTAATTAAGCGAAATAAACTCTAGCGAGATTCTTTTGTCATTATTTCTACAAACAACTTTAGGGACTACATAGTCTTCTTCTTTGGAAAAACAAATAAAATATCTTCTAAAAACAATGTCATCATGTCACCACAATAAAATTTAGTACCTTACATACTAAATAATTTACTTAGTCTCTGTCTGTACTACAAACTCTCAATTATGTAACATGAAACGACAGTTTTTCAATTAGATATAAAAAATAACAATCAGACTAGCTTCATAATTACGAATAACAATAAGGTACAGGTAACTTAGTTAGTCCAACTTTTCAATATTTGTTATAAATGGAGTTTTTTCGTTTACGTAAGTAAACATAAGAACCTAATAAATAATTAATAATCTGAGGACTAATTACAATCACAATTTAAAGCTGAAACTGCTTCAAAAGCTAGTCCACTATGGTCTTGTTATTATTAAGGAAATAAGCCTTTAAAAATACGAGGGCATTTATAGCATCATCTGACAATCGGTTTCGTATTTTCGTCACAAAGTTTCCAGACAAGGAGAAAACCGTTCATTTTCTGTCGACGTAGGCTTTACTGACATAACAGCTCTATACAAGTTTTCCAGATTTGGTGTTCTTTTGCTGGTTGATTCATATAACTGAAACTCTTTTCTAATCAAGCCTTCTTGTTAAAACAGTTTCAATGTTGCTCGGAGTGTCCGTGGCTACCATTTCAATAGCCTGTTTTAGTTTCAGCTCAAAGGATGTGGCTTGCTCGAGTTGCTCGTTTTGTGATGTCTGAATTAGAGTGTCATCTCCATCTAAATTTGAGCTGCTAGGAAATAATCTATTGTACACTTCTTCTGTAAATCGTATCAAAGCTGTTTTGGTGCAATTGCGTGTACCACTTTCATTATAGTTCTGAAATATTGTTGGGTTATGTAGATATTTAATTAATGTAATCAAGTTAATATTGCGCCTATTTTCAATTTTGCTCATCAGATGGTCCACAAACGTCGTGGCTAAATTGTTCTCCATAGACTTCAACTTTTTTATGAGCACGGTCTATTATTGCCTCCGATGTCAAAATAGTGGCGTCTTTCCTCGATAACGCTTCAACAGACAACTTAACCGGGTGTAAAACTGCCAACAATGACTCTAAAACGTCAATGTTGTCGTCTCGCCACATTGAGGACATATTTAAATCGATTAATGCCTTTCTAATTGCATTTTTTCAGTTTAAGAAATCGTTTCCACCATCTGCATCATCGAATTCCATCTTGTACGGACATCTAATAATAAATTTAACTCATGGCCGATTTCTTCTTTGACGTGTTTTTGCAGCGTGATGTTTTTCAAAGGACTCTTCCGAAATAATTTGACCAAGGCTCGTGTCTCTTTCAAAACTTTGTTGATATTTTGGGTATATTGTGGTGCATTATTTGTTATATCAGATTCTAACTCGCACGTCGTCGAACAAAAAATTTCATCATCATCATCACTGTCTTGTCCAGAGTTTTTTGTTCTAAAGCTTGATTTGTTAGTTCAGTAAACATCAACTTCTCAGTTCAACGACTCAGGGTTACGCAGATGACATAGTAATAATGGTCATAGGAAAATGTCCTAGCACCATTCCAGTCTTATGCAAAGGGCCCTACGAATAGTAGAAAACTGGTGCACAAGACACGTGCTAACAGTCAACGCACGGAAGACGGTCTTAATCCCGTTTACCAAAGAAGGAAACTAGAGGCGCTTTTCACGCCCCAATACTTCTTGGTACGAAGCTATGCTTGTCCAACGAGGTCAAATATCTCGGAGTCTTTCTAGACCAAAAACTAACATGGAACCAAGCAGCGCGATACATTACTAGAAAGGCAAAATAGCGATGGGGGCCAAGCGTAGGTTGGGGGGCTAAAAATGGGGGCTACGCGCAAGGCCGCACTCTGGATTGATAAAAACCATAGTGAGGCCGATCGTCACTTCTGGGCTGTGTGTGGTATTAAAGAAGACGCACCAACTCAACGCGTGGAGAACCAGCAAGTTCAAAGATACAGCCTGCCTTATAGCCACTGGCCGCTCTTCGTCCTCTCCCTCTGCAGCATGGATGCCCTCTTGAACATTCCACCTCTGCACATTCACGTGCAGATGGAAGCGAGGATGGCCATTTACGAGAAGCAAAATCAGAGGAAGGGACGAGATGCAATCTAGGGTCATAGGTTTACAACAATCTACAATGAACTAATGAAAATTCGTTCATGGATATGCCCTCTCCTCCATGATCCGTGAATACCTGCTTCGATAAGCGGTTACAGTCTTGGTGACCTAGTAGACAAGACAGGGAGGCTGAACTCCCGGAAATGTAAGCAGGAATGACATCGTTTGTTATACGGATGGTTCAAGGAGGCAAGGCGTATCGGGGTGGAGATTTATAAGATCTGCTTCAGACTAGCAAATCGCCAACCTGGGTCGCTATACCACAGTGTACAAGCAGAAGTCTTCGCAATAATGGCTGTGTCCAAGAGAGTCTGCAATGAATCTCCAGAATAAGAAGATATTCATCTTCTCAGATAGTCAGCTGCCCTCAAGGCGTGAACATCCTGTGAACTGGACTCCTAAACTCATGCGAGGGTGTCCTGCATCCTAAACCAGCTGTGGCAATGCCAACATCGTAAATGATTGGGTCCGGACACTGCAATATCAGAGGCAACGGAAGTCGCTGACGTGCTAGCAAAGGCCGGGGCAGAGAGCCCACTACTCGGACCGGAACCAATAAGTCTGCGTTACAGCCTGCATGGTCAGGTCGAGTTAAAGGAGGTGGGAGCATAGCAAAGCACTGAATATTGGAAAAGATACCTCGACTAGAACAGTATAAGCGTCGTTGCTACAGGCGTTCCCGATCAGAGACGAGCGTAGAAATCATAAAACTGAGCAGAGGACATGTTAGGGGCACTATCGGACCCTCACAGGCACTGCATAATTAAAATAAAGCACCTCGCACAACATGGCCTTTCAGATACCAAAACTGCAGTTCCTGTCGCCGAGGACGAGGAAACGATTATCCAGTCATCGGCTGGTGCATAGCGCTGCACCGGTGCAGAAGCGGCACCTGGGAGCACACATGACTCAAGCAGACGAGATAAAAGCTCCCCATCAGCTCCATTCTCGGGGTATCCTGAACTGGAGCTACATGAGGTGCTGTAATAGGTTACGGGGCTGCCCACAATAGATCATCTACTGGTCGCAGTGGCTATGAGACGCAGGGCTCACCCCATTTCTAACAAATAATAAAATAAAACATCAACTTCGCCTGTATCGTTTTTGTTGCAAAATGTAGCCAACACAGATAAATGGATAGCATGATTTAAGCATAGGACCATTTCAGCTGGGCTTTCGCGACCGAACTTTACCATGACGTTTGGTCCATCACTAGTCACAGCTACGACGTCTTGTTCAAAGCATAATCCAAACTCTTTTAAGCGATCTTCTACTATTTGCCTCGTCTCCGTTGCCCTACATTGACCCGGTTTGAAAACAAGTCCAAAATATGAAACCACACCGTCTGCGTGATTGGAGACAAAGGTTGAAATACCTTCGATTTCTCAAACTTTGTCCACTCGTCGATACTCAGACTGAATCGAGCTGATTGGTCATTACGTAGTTTGCGCAAAAAAGTAGTTTCTTTCTTTTTCTCTTCATAAAATTGAAGTATTAACTTCATGACTCCAGACTCATTTTTGGGTAACTTGAAACCTCTTTGCTCTAGAGATTCTCTTATGAAATCACTCCTTGTAATTTGGCGAATTGTGAGGCCATCTTTTGCTGCTAATATGGAAATTATTTCGCCAAGAGACTGTTTGTGTTTCGGTTGAAATGAAAGAGTCTGTTGAACTGACGTCTTAGGTTTTTTTTAGTTTGGCGGCTGCGTGTCTTCAGCACTAGTAGTTCCAGTGTCACAGCTGGCTGAAGTGGATGGCATTGGCTCCTCTGTTTCACTTTGAGATTTTATCGAAATCTTATGTATATGTTCAAGATGCCTTACTAGCCCGCTTGTATTCGAACCTTTCATTGAAATCTTTTTGGGACATTTGAGGCATTGTGCGGCTTGTATGGACGACTTATCATCTTTAATTTTGGTGAAATATTTCCATACTTTAGATTTCTCCATCTTTGAACTGTTAAACAAAAAAAAAAAAAAAATAAATAGTTTACTTTTAAGGGAGAGAAGCGAAACCCACAAAAACATAAATGTGAAAATAAGAGAGCCAAGTTCAATATTATGAATATGATGTGGTTGACAAGTTCACCGACAAAAGAATTGAGATCTAAACGGGTGCCGCCAAGTTTCTGTAGACAATCCTTAAATTTATTTATAATAAACGTATAACATCATTAACTAAATTTAAAAACACAATCACTTGTTTTTTACTGCTACAAGTTGTAGCAGTGCATATTTCTAAATAGCAAACATTGTTGTAGCCTACAACAATGTTTGCTATTTAGAAATATGCACAGTAAAAAATATTGTGTAAAATTAACACAATTTTTGTGTGATGATGACCTATTGAACCTCAACATTGACTTGGCTAGTTTTAACGGCTAGTAAACTAACTACATAACATGACTAGCATATGAAAACTAAAAACTAAAGTCGTTCTTGAACTTGGCTCTTTGACACGCTGCTTTTATTTGAACTGAAACTAAAACGATCATTTATTTTGTTTAATACCACAAATGACCATATAAGAATTGAAATAAGACGGACGAAGCAACATAATTATACTAGTCTATAAAAAGGTAGTAAATTACTTACTTTAGGGAAGACGCCCGCTTAAATTTTGACACTAACTCGCTTCAAGAGCGACGCACACGCGCTCCGCTGCCGAATTCAAAATGGAGACTGGCGTGTACGAACAATACGGGGAGGGAGCGGGGCACTGTCGGTCACTTACACACCGCGTGACAGAGCCGCGCGCAAGCGCAAGCGCGTTATTAAGTTTTTAAAATTTTTGACTGAATTTCTCGATTTCTCGATCACTTTTTTCTCGTCTCGAGTAAGGCAAAATTTCCCGGGAATTCTCGGTTCGAGTTTCTCTTCAATATAAGAAATTCTAACGTTTACCAATTCAGGTCAGTAAATCTTAGGTTTTACCGGGAAATCTTAGGATTTACCACCGTTCAGGCTTTTACTGTAACATATGGGGGAAAGGCGTAAAAATGACATAGGTGGGTCAAATAACACACTTGCATTTCTCCAAAACTATAGGGATGTTAGTTCTTCCAATAAGGTAAAAACAAGGGTTTAGTAAAATGTCACAACCTGTGAAGACGCCAGTGGCATCCGCGCAGGTGTTTGTTGTGAACACTTGTTTGTTCGGGTTAAATGACATACCTTTTTACCATACAAAATGTATGCCATGTACGTACACATCTCTAAATTTTTCTTCCAAATAACTAGGTATTACGCTTCGTAATAGGCTTGTTGTGGTTCGTGTTCTAGTGAAGAGGAGATGAGTAAAACTCGAAGTCCAGATTCGTATTGATTTTATTTACAACTTACAACTATTTATATTAAAACTAATCCTACATACATCTTATTGGCTAAAATAAATCTACAAATCAAAACACATTATTTATTGCCAATCACAAATTAGTTGTGAACTACCTCCGGAGGACGCGCAGTATTTATGTGGAGGACCACGGAGAGACAGAGAGGGCGCGCTCGGACCTCTCGCGCCGTGGTTATAAATATAAGCGGCGTGGAGTGCGCGCGCCTCGCAGTCGTGCGATGTTTTGCTTGCGAGTATGACGGTCTCCCATATCACTCCTCCTCAAGCGAAGCGTACATTTTTCTTCACGATGCGTCCGGATCTTGTGACGTAGGGCTGCCGGTTCGATGTTGTTGACGAGTCCGATGGTGTTGTACTCTTAGCAAGACTTGTAGCAGCGGGTGCCCGTTGCGGTCGCGTCGCTGGAGTAAGTGATGACATCGCTTCTGACAACTGGCGTACGAAGTCTGCATCTTGGATATTCGGATGAGTAGGCACGAAGAAATCCGATGGTACTCGTAGTGTAGTGCCGTACGTCATAAGTGCGGGACTTAGTTGGTTGTCTTCACGTAGCGCGCTGCGTAGGCTCAAAAGTACAGTCGGCAGCTCTTCGACCCATGTTGTTATAGCGCCGCGAGCCATAAGTGCGGCTTTCATTGTTCTGTGCCATCTCTCGATCTGACCGTTTGATTGAGGATGAAACGCTGTAGTTCGAATTCTTGTGATTCCGAACTTTTTCACAAGTGCGTTAAATAGCGAAAACTCGAACTGACGGCCTTGGTCGGTTGAGATGCGTAGAGGGCAACCGAAGCGTGCGATCCAATTTTCATAGAGGGCTCTGGCGACGATCTCTGCTGTTATCTCTTGAACCGGGATTGCTTCTGGCCACTTGGTGCATCTATCGATAATGGTGATGCAGTAGCGGTAGTCGTTTGACAGTCGTAGCGGGCCAACTATGTCAATGTGAATGTGTTCGAAGCGCTGCGATGGCGGGAATGTTGCGAGCGGTGTCACGACGTGTCGATACACTTTTGCACGTTGACAGCTGATGCAGGCTCGCGTCCATATTGCGACTTCCTTACTCATCGATGGCCAGAAGAACTTGTTGATGATCTGATTCCTCGTTGTTTGAACACCAGGATGGCATAGTTCGTGTTGCGCTTTAAAGGCGGCGTAACGATATGCCTTACGGGCGAGGCGTCGTAGTAGAGAGCTCGCACGTGATTGGTCGACTCATTCCGGGCAGTGTTACGACTCCGAATTTCAAGTTTGGTTGTAACTTGAGTTTCTTCAGCTCGTCATCGCTGTCTTGATCGATGGCCATTTGATTGTAGTCGATCATAGTCGGGCAATCTATTTCTTCGATACGCGACAAGGCATCTGCGACGGTGTTTTGTTCTCCTTGTAGGTACTTGATGCTCGAACAAAACTGGCTGATATAGTTCAGTTGCCGCTCACGTCGCGGGGTGTCGCTACTGCTCGGTGCTCGCGTTAGTGAGTAAGCGAGAGGCTTGTGATCAGTGTAGATGGTGACTTCACATCCTTCTATCAAGCGGCGAAAATGTTTCACGGCCCGAGTAGATCGCTAAGAGTTCGCGATCGTACACGCTGTAACGTCGTTGTGTGTCGCTCATTGTTTTCGAGAAGAATGCCAGCGGTTTCCAAACTTCTTCTTCCTTCTGTTGCAGCACGGCGCCGAGACTGTGATCGGAGGCGTCCGTCATGATGACGAGGTTTTTGCCAATCGACGGATATGTGAGTGTGGTGGCTTCTGAGATGCTTTGGCGGCATTTATCAAAAGCATTTTCCGTCCAGTTGATTAGTGTCTTGTCATTTTTCTTCTTATTGTGTAGGTATTTGTTGAGTTCATGTTGTAAGTCGGCTTGATGTGGTAGGCAGTCTCGGTAGAAATTCAGCATGCCGAGAAAACGTCGTAGCTCGATGATGGTTTTCGGTTTTGGATATGTAGATATTGCTTCGGTTCGTTCTTGTGTAGGTTTGATTCCGTCTGCTGAGATTTCGTAGCCGAGAAAAGTTGATTTTCTTTTTTCCAAACTCGCATTTGTCGATGTTGAGTGTGACACCGTACTTGTCGAGACGCTGAAGAACTTCGTGGAGGAGTTTCTTATGCCGATCTTCGTCTTCAGTGAACAGCAAAATATCGTCGATGTAACAGAAACATCCCTCGATACCACGTAGCACTTGATGCATGAATCTCTGGAACGTTTGGCTGGCGTTACGAAGTCCAAACGTCATGCAGTTGAATTCAAAAAGGCCAAAAGGTGTGATTATGGCAGTTTTCTGTGCGTCTTCTTTATTGATGGGTATCCAATAGTAGGCCATCTTCATGTCGAGTTTGGAGAACATTTTCTTGTCTTTCAGTTGGTAGGTGAAGTCTTGTATGCGTGGTATTGGATAGGTTCAGGATCCACGCAGTGAACTAATGGGCCATATGCACTGAGTAGCTTACAACTGGATCTGTAACATCCTTTGGATCTACTAGGAAGTGATGTCAGGTGACTGATAAACGACGTATGGCATAGGGGTCGATATGTGCTATGGCTCATTTCGAATGTTTCTGGAGGGAGTTCCCATACGCAGCATTTAGAGTGTATAATAATGGCGCTTCGTTGGGGGAGATGGCCATGACTGTGGTAGATATTGGCCAGCCTTGCAACACCGGTGAGGAAGATTTCCTGCCAGCATAAGTTGTAGTTCGTCGCCTGTTTTGTATACTGAAGCGCCGTGTCAGATATAACACGGACCCACGAGCATATGGTTGAGTTCATGTTGATCATGCCGCCTCTCCTAAAGGCAGGAGTCGATGTGTCAGGAGTCCAGAGTAAACCTTATTTGTGAATCTGTCGAGCGTCTCCTCACCAATAAGCTTATCAATCAGCTCCAGCATGGCATGATTACCTTTGAGCCAGCTTCTCAGCTCCATGAGTGACTTTACAGACTCGACAAGTGAACCTATCTCCGCGACGTTCGCCAGCAAGCGCGCATGATGAGGCCTGAGAGCCTGAGGTGTGGTATAGTTTGAGAAGACGTAATCGATTTCACTCGTGAGTATGGCAGATGACAGGTGTTTTTCTCGGCGATGAAGAGGCGTGGTTCGGAGGGGAACTTTTTCCAGGTCCGGGAGGTCCTCCTCGGAGCTGTCCATGGTTGTGGTGTTCGGCTAGTTAACAAAATTAGGAAATTCGTTTAATACTATAGCTTAGTATCTATTGTACCCCAAACATAGGTATATTATTTTTAGAAAAATAAACCTTTTTCATAAGTATTTTGCTATTTTAGTTTAGAAATGAACTTATAATTGACATCGAAAAAGGCCAAGACGCCCCGTGGCGTCTTGAATGACGTGACTCTAATGAAAAAAACAAACGATTAATGACTAATCGATTTATGTTCAAAAGATAATAGTTCTTTTTTTTATATTAAGGGAAAAGGGGGTAGCCCCGGCCAAATATTTGTTTTTAGTAAAATGTCTATATTTATTTAGAAAAACAATGAACTCTACAAAAAAATAATCAACATTATATTTATTCATGATAAAATTATAGAAACTTCAACAAAAATAATAACGAATTCTAATTTAAGTCACTTCAAATAATAATCAGATCTTAGTATCTTTGTAAAGTGGCGGGTAGCTCCGGCCACCTACGTATTTAGTGACCTAACCCTTTTTTGGCGACACACACATCACAATTGTAGTACAAATCGAATGGATTTATATCTACACATGCCTCATGAGCCCAATCTTTACATGTGTGGCATTGAATGAACAGGATTAAATGTCCGTTCAAAACGACCTTATTTTGGCTTGAGATTGATCTGTTTATCTTCTTTTATACCATTGATACGATCTTGCAGCGAAGTACGTGGAACTTCATACCGATCAGCGGCAGCTCTCTCAGAACATTTTTTCTCGAGCACAGCTTCAATTGCTTTTTTCATGTTTTCTTCACTCCAGTCTCCGCGATTTGTAACTCTTATGTTTAAATTTAGGCATTGTAACTCTGCAATAAATCATTTTCAAATGTAGGACTTAAAATAATAACATCAATAGATAATAATTAACATCATTACATACGGCCGGGGATACCCGCAAAACCAATGGCTGGGGTTACCCGACACGACTTCGGTCAAAAAAAATATTGTTTTAAAATAACAGAGAACTACACATGTACATAAATTTGAATATACAACATTGAATAGTATTATAGTATGTAAACAAGACAAAATAAATAATTACTTACGTTTATCCAATAAATATGGTTTCCGAAATAGTTGACGTCGTACGACACTCACCTACGTAAATCAGAATTCGCTCGACCACGTCCGAACACAACGGACAATCGACTTCAACTGTTCGCGTTTGTCGAACGACTAGTTAACGCACACAAAGATCGCGCGAACTTCAAGGTTACGTCACAAGAACTACGAATATTGGCTATGGCCGAGGCTACCCGCCGGCCGGGGCTACCCCCCTTTCCCCTACCTAATCCATTTTAATAGATTTTTTTCTGAATTGTGAAAGTTTTGATGAAAATATTGACGCCACAACTACTTGTCTTTCTTTTAGTTAGTAGACATTATCAAAATGAGACTTTTAATTACTTTTAGTCATGAAGACCAGCGTGAAGCTGCGCCTGCGCTGTGTTTCGCCGTGTGAGTGAGGTTACCGGAGGCCCAATGGGGGTGAAGGGGAAAAGGTTGGCAGCGCACTTGTGACACTGGTGTTGCGAGTGTCCATGGGCGGCGGTATTGCTTACCATCAGGTGATCCGTCTGCTCCTCTGATACTCACTCGTAAAATAATAAGTAAGCAATATCCAAACCAAAGATTGGCATTGCCACTATGAACATTGACCAATCAAAGAGCAGTGTGTTATTTTACGTATTTCAAATATGCGTATGTTTAAAAGAGTTTTATGTGATTGGTCCAACCATATCAAATTTGATAGGTTAATAGGTTTGGATATTGCTTACTTATTATTTTACGAGTGAGTTCAGTAAGGTTATCAATGTACGAAAATGTGGACGAAAAATTATACAATTTATCTCCCGTTTAGAATCCTACGAAAGTTTATAAATTTCCTAGTAAATTGATAAACTTACGGATCTTGTTATTTTGCGGTGACATATACACCACATTTTAATAAAATTTTCTTTCAACCAGTAGCTTTTAAAATAATTTTGAAAGTTTAGCCATGCATCACTTTGCTACGTTATTTCGTTTTTTATATTTTGCCATCCTATATTTATTTGGTTTTCTGGCAAAAAAAGGAAGCTTGGCGCATAAAGATAATGATTCTCCTGAGTAATTTATTTTTATTTAAGCCTAATGATTTTGCTTTCCGCCATATACTATTAGAAAAGTGATATTAACATCCTCTTATTTCTATTTTCATATTAGTCAATATGTTGATCACAGCTTCTTCAAAATCGATCGTTTCTTTTTGAGGGAACCACTCTGGAATATGGGACTTTATTTAATCAAAAAGAACTGAATACGCCCCCTTAGTTTGGTGGGACATGAATGCATATAGCAACGGTATTATATTTTTTTGATTGCTGTTACTTCCAATATCACCATGAATACTATACAGTTGTTTGAAAGGCGAGGGACATGATTTATAAGTCCCATCCATAAAAAAATACTTAAAGTTCTTTTTGTTAGTAGACATTATCAAAATGAGACTTTAATTACTTTTAGCCATGAAGACCAGCGTGAAGCAGCGCCTGCGCTGTGTTTCGCCGTGGGATAAGGTTGGCAGCGCACTTGTGAAAAAAAATACTTTAAGTTTTTAATAGCCTCTCTTGAATCTTTTGAACAAAATATTATAATTCTCACACCATTGTTATAATAATCCGCAAGTAAAAAATCATGAAAATTGCTGGGTACTTCGACACACTTTGCATTTGTTTTTTTAACTTCGGCTTTTTTATTTCTACGTCTGTATATTGAGTATTTTTTGTTTTGAAATTCAGGAACAGGTTCATTTGCTAATAAATCTAGCCCCTTATTTTTTATATTCGATAAACCTCTGTTGTAAGCCCTTGGAGCTGGTTCCTTTCCCTGCGCTGCTGCTTCACAAGAATTATTTATAATTACTTCTATAGTATTTTTATTTTCACTGGGAACGCATTGTGTGCAATGAGATTTACTTTGGATTATTTGAGTTTGGTCCTAAAAATCAAATGAATATAAATATAAGTAAATACAATATTTCTACTTATAATATTAGTTTTAAGATACACATGTCGATTTGCACGCGTAATGTCACCTAATTTAATACTACCAGTGAAAACCTGTTATTATCTTTAAGATAGTCATTGTAACTACTTTTGTACTAAGACAGCTGTTGGTTTTCCAAATAAAATAAGATATTCGCTCTCAATCCCGATAATTCTGTCGCGACGTGGTTTGAGCCGCTGTTGAGACGCAAGGGTCACGGGTTCGATTCCTGCACCAAAACAAATGTCTGTTGATGAAACAGATATTTATTTGTGTTGGGTCTGGGTGTTTGTGATACCTTCGTTGTTTCTGGTTTCCATAGTAGGGGAAAGTGGGGGAAATACGAACACTTAAGGGAAAACTTAAATAAAACAATGGAATCAGATCGCAGACTTTCATTATTTCTTTAATTATTGAGTTTACTTATTTGGCTAACGAATACACTAATCAACATTCGTATTTTCTTAATAAATGACAACATTATGAAACAAAAACAAAACTCTTAGTGTTCAGCTTTACCCGACAGACGTCGGGTAAATACGAACATTAAGTGGGGTAATTACGAACTAACAATATTAACGACAGAGATCACATTTAAAGCCCATTGAAGTTGACTGTCCATCAGTACAATTTTCGTGAGCCCATTTTTTGCACACGTAGCTCATAATCCAGTCTTCAACGGGGGGTTCGATATTCGCTGGGTGCGAAGTACTAGGTGGGGGTAACATAATCTATCGCAGCGCTCATGGTGGTCAAAAGTAGAAATAATGTAAGCTCTGTCATCAGATGTATGTATCTGTCAATGGCAAAGCGATTCTACATAATACATTTTAATATCATTAATTAATTTCATTAGTCCGCTAACAAAAATGAGTCACAGTAGTTGTTGTGTTGTAAACTGCAAGAATACTGGCAGAAATAGTAAATGCAAGTTTTACCGATTCCCAAGAGCTACTTGGAAACTTGAACAATGCAAGAAATGGATAGCTGCCGTCAAAAGAATTGAGTAAGTAACATCATAACCACATTTAAATCCTGTATTTGATATTAATCAAAGAATCCATTTTACCTATTTAAATTCAACTTTGTTTCAGTGCTGATGGATTGCCATGGTACCCAAGACCAAATGATTTAATATGCAGTGCTCATTTTATTGGTGGCAAGCAAGAAATCAGAGGAGTCAGCCAGTCCCAGTTATATACCGACGATATTTCCTTCAATCTATCGTTCAAAAATACCAAATGAATCTGCAGCTATGTCCCGGTACAAACGTTTAATGAAAAAGAGAAAGAAGAATGAATTATTTAACACCATACCAACCAACCAAAAAATTATTCACTCATCTGAAACATTTCATCAAGTAGACATGACTTTAAAATGTGATCAGGAATGTCAAGTTGATATATTTTCGAAATTTAACAATGCAGAAAAAACATTTACATGTAATAGATATATTTATAACCAAGTATGTGATGCTGAAATACAAACAGAAATAGACAACTCTACTATTTATATTAAAAATTACAAAAAAATGAAGGACAACGAATGTAATACCCCTCAAAAAACATATATAGATATGACAACTTCAACCGAAAAATCAGATTTTACTGGGTTTTCATCGATCCGTAATGATGAGCAACTTATGGATCTCGCAGGTGTGACATTCAACAACTTTCGATTATTATTAAAAACATTAACAATCAGTCACAAATACAGTATTTCCAAAGAAGATAGACTCTTTATTCTTTTAATAAAAGTTAAAACTGGCATGACATTTTCGGCTCTAAGCGTCTTGTTTGGTGTTCACAGAACAACAATCTCAAGGATTTTCTATACAACTTTAGAAAATGTAGCTAAATCAACAGCTAATTTTGTTTTTTGGCCAAATAAAGATACTGTTCAAGCCACAATGCCAGACTGTTTCCGTCCAAAATACAGTAATACAAGAGTGATAATAGATTGCACTGAGTTCAGGATAGAAGTTCCGGCTTCAGTAGATAATCGTGTATATTGTTATTCACATTACAAGAAGGGATTTACTGCTAAGTTGCTCATAGGTATTACTCCTGGAGGCTTCATTTCTTTTAAGTCTAAAGTGGCTGGTGGAAGAAAAAGTGATTCGCAAATGACGACAGAATCCGGATTGATCGATTATTTGGATGATGGCGACATTGTTTTAGCCGATAAAGGTTTTCCAGAAATAAAAACAGTTATAGATAGAAGTGGAAAAGAGGTGAAGATTGTTATGCCTCCCTTTCTCAAAAATAAGAGGGAATTTTCTACAGAAGAGACTCAAGAAACATATAATATTGCCAGTGTAAGAATTCATGTCGAAAGGATAATGCAAAGATTAAGAGTTTACCAAATTTTGAACAAAATTCCTGAAAATTTATTTTACTGCATCGATGACATTGTACATATCTGCTGTGTATTGGTAAATTTACAGCCCCCGATATTTAAAAAAAAGAATGTGTCTCTGTGAATATTTCTTTATTAATATTTCCAACAAAATAATGATCTGTTTATTCATATTTTTATGCATAACAATACAAAAATAATTAAATGATACTTATTTTTACTTTCAGTCAAACTTAAATCACAACAATAAATAAATCATAAATACATAATATATATGTTTTTATCAATATAATCATTAATAATAAAATAACTTGTATGACTTATTTACTTTTTTTATCCAACCTACATCACATTGATTATATTTTTTCCAGTAAAATTACGTTTTGGTTGTTCAGTTTTATTATTATTACTATCATTTTCACAAGTACTTTCTAAATATAATGATTTTAAATAATGTTCAAAGTAAAATCTTTCACTAACCAAAATTACATGTTTAATGAATGCTTCATCACGGTGTACCCGCACTGTGCAGCTACCATGTTTTACAGGCGAGTACACAAAAAGATCACAAACGGTCATTCCAGTTACATACATCTGTACCTGAATTTGAGTATAATATGGTTTTTGTGTTTTTAACTCTAATCTATCATTTACAAACTCTAAATACTTGACATTGCACATCTTTTCATTATAATTTATCACAGGTTGTTTTGAACATGATAATGGACATTTGATTTCAACTAGTCTTGATAAGATACAATCATTTTCAATGACCACCCCGTCAATGCTGGCACAAAGCCAAGGTTGATATTTGCTTATGATTAAACCAACCTTACAGGAATGTAATTTTTCATATTCATGCAAAGCGTGCTGTTCATTTCTTAAACCATATTTTTGTTGCCTCACATTCAATTTTTCGTGGGTGTAAAAAGCTTGAAACTAGACTTTCAGTGGTTTTAGTTTTTTGCACTTTAATATGGTGAACGTTTGTGCTCGCTGATATTCTTAAACGCCGGTTAGCGTACCAGTCTTCACACTTCGATTGCTCAATTGTTTTACAACATACATTAATTAAGGTTTCTTCATTTATCTGAATGTTTTTCTCATAGAACTGTTGTAATTGTTCTCCCAGTTTGTATTCAGCCTGATATACTTCAAATTCATCTTTGAAAATTAAAAAACTGATTACGGATGCCTCGCAGTCTTCTCTCACCAAATTTGATTCTGTATGTTTTATTATTCATTATTTATTATTGTCTCTACTACATCCTTTATTATAAATGTATCCTCCGTTTGAGATGAGGCTTCCATCACAGATCTTAAAGCTGAGTGTTCTGCTAAGTCTGACAGATCTATTGTCATTGGCTTATAGGATATTTTTTGTTTTGTTGGAAACATTTCATCAAAATATCTCCCTTTGGAATATTTTTGTTTGGCAAATTGGCGTGCACTTGGCTTACCCCACTGTTGTTCGTGACATGTTTTTGACAGGCTCTCTTCATGGTTTATAAAGTGGATCAAAGCAGCGATATGCTTGCATTTACCACTTTGATTGTAAACACAATTACATTTCACACTTGTGACTACTCGTGCTGTATTTACCTGCAATCAAATTAATATTTGAATATTACGTCTATCAAAACTCGATCAAACTAAGTATTAAGTTCAAACGGAAATAATCACTTACATTTAAAACCGTTTTGTAAGGTGGCAAAGTAATAGATGTTTGCCTTATGATGAGAGCGTGAATTATTGAACTCTGCCCTTGTTTTGTTCTTAATTCTTCTACATCTCGGACATGTCCAGCCAATACCAACAACTTTCCTTTAAATACGGTTTGTGGTTGGAATTTGATATTGTGAGTAACACTCACAAACCCGGTCTTCAAAACAATACTCATTTCGATCTGAAAACGATATTTAATTTATTACTAGCGATACAGGAACATTTAAATATATTTACTGTTATATAATGAAACCATTAAAGTAGCTTTTTCTTTTTGTTTTACTGTAAAACTACAACTATAAATGAAGTAAACAAACCCTGACACAATCAAAATTAAACACACTTTTTGGACTTACCTCATTTGATTTGAATGACCAAAATGATTTAAAAACCCTTTTTCCACCCAAATCGTGGTATCACAACAATTTATGAGTCGAAAATATTTGTTATTTTTTCATTTCGATATTTTTTCACAAATACACGACCTAAATGTCAATGTGACAGAGCCCACAAAGTTGTGGACGCTAGTTGGCGCTGTAATCGTGCACGGAGCGAATACTTATCCTTACAAAAAATACAAAAGTTCATTTACGTTTACACTTTTTTCTTTTTCTTTCTTATTTTGACCAGAATCACTAAAGTCTTTTAGGTTTTTTAAATTCTTTAATACTCTTTTAATCTCTTTGTTCAAAGGTTTCTTAACATTAAATTTCAGTCTTTTAGTTTGAGCTAGTATTTTAGTTTTTTTTTCTGTCTTGTTCTTGATTCCTTCCACCTTAGCTTTTTTTCTGTTTTCCTTTTCTACTAACTAAGCTTTTATAGGTGTACTAGTGACAATAATAGATCTTTTCTTCCTGATATTACGTTTTGATATTTTTGGAGAAATAATAGGTAATTCAACAATCTCTGATAGAGAAACTGTATGAGTGCTTCCATCATCGGTTTGAAAATTAACAGATTCTTTATCAGTGGCATAGATGTCTTGGTCTTCAACACGATCATTTTGAGCTGCTGCGGTTACTTCGGCATCACTGTAAGTGTCAAGGGGTGAATTGACAGGATTTGTAGTGGAAACCCGGTTATTAAGATCTTCATTACATTGTACTTGGTCTGCTGCTGTAGCTATTTCGGCATTACCTTGAGCATTAGAAGCTTGTTGAACGTCAATTGATTGGTTCTTTGAAGGTTGAATATTCGTTTGAATGTTTCTTGTGTGGTATATGGCGGAATTGATTCTATCTCAACGGGGCGCAAAGGATATATTCCAGCAGCTCTAAATCCACTCGCAGCTTTTTCAAGGTTACTGCAACGATTAAAATGTTTAAAACGAACGTTTGTAAATAATTCGACTATGTCATATTGTGTAATAGCCTGTCCAAATCTATCTACCATGTGGTTCTCGCATTCTTGATTGTATGCAGTCTTGACAGGGCCAAAATATGGCAATTCCAATTGTTGAAGACTGTGTGAAGTGTGAGGTGGCAGAGTTAGCATAATAATCCCATGATCTCTGCAAAGTGTGAA
Source organism: Marasmia exigua (assembly GCA_019059595.1). Lineage (NCBI taxonomy): Eukaryota > Metazoa > Arthropoda > Insecta > Lepidoptera > Crambidae > Marasmia > Marasmia exigua. The sequence continues at coordinate 5,499,650 of CM032481.1, read as the reverse complement.
TGCATCAAGACTTATATGACTCTCATGGTTATCTAAAATTAGCATCACTGGGTCTTCTTTTGAAGGCTTTGAATAGGAAATAAAATGGTGTAACCATTCCACAAACAGGCTTTCATTTATCCACCCAGAGTCGGACACAACTCCAACCATATTAGAGTTACTACCTTTTAGTAGTTGTGGATTCATACGCTTCCTTTTAAATATAAAAAATGGCGGAATATATTGGCCGGCTGCACTAAATGCACAAACAACTGTTGTAGTAGACCCCCTTTCAGCACTTGTTGCCTTACCGACCTGTTTCTGACCTTTTACTGCCACTATTTTCTGATTTTTTTGGACAGTTGATATACCTGTCTCATCGACGTTAAAGATTTTATCAGGTTTGATATGATGTTTGTCTTGTATTGCCTTTAAATTATCATAAAAAACTTTAACGTCGCTTTCATTGAACGCTGTAATACGATTCAGAGAAGTCGCCTCAGGTGTCCTCAGATATATGCTGGGATGCCTTTTCATAAAACTGTAATACCAGTCTTTTCCGGCTAGCTGCTTCACTTGGTCGAAATTGTGCCAACTGCCAAATTGCACGATCTTATGACAACCGCATAATAGTTAAAAGTTTTGTTGTACTTAGTCTTAGGTAAAGTTTCGCTTATTTACTGATTTGGTTGGAGATTAGAGAGCAACCTAGTGTGATAAATAGTTCTGATACTTTGAGATAACGGTCAATATTTTCGTGTACTAGGTAAAAGGTACTTCCGGTATGACAACTGTCAAAGGCACACGTAGATGAGAGGATAATCGACGCGATCTTTTGCGATTTATTCTTAAGTAAATAACACACTTAAAAATTTCATCTCGTGTTCAGGCGGGACTCGAACCCACACCTTCCACAATCCGGGTGAATGTACTACCAATTATACCACTGAACGCGTTACTAAGTCGAGGAAATTTGTAAGTGCTTGATTCGACATGAGCTGTCGATAGTCTCATCAATATTGTAGGTATATTTACAATATCCAGTGGAAATATTATTACAAATATTTGACCACCAGTTAAGATGAGACTGCTAAATCAATAGTTGATATTTTATAGCAATCTTTTGCGATTTATTCTTAAGTAAATAACACACTTAAAAATTTCATCTCGTGTTCAGGCGGGACTCGAACCCACACCTTCCACAATCCGGGTGAATGTACTACCAATTATACCACTGAACGCGTTACTAAGTTGACGAAATTTGAACAGCTCATGTCGAATCAAGCACTTACAAATTTCGTCGACTTAGTAACGCGTTCAGTGGTATAATTGGTAGTACATTCACCCGGATTGTGGAAGGTGTGGGTTCGAGTCCCGCCTGAACACGAGATGAAATTTTTAAGTGTGTTATTTACTTAAAAATATTATACTTAAATATTAATAAAAAATAGGGAGACCTCGCTCTGACACTTAAGCGCAAACTCATCGACGTCTGCATTTTGCCCATCCTTACTTACGGTGCGCAAACCTGGTCGTTGACAGAAAATCAGAAGTCCAAACTCAAGATTTGCCAAAGAAGCTATGGAGCGTAGCATTCTGGGGATCAAAAGATCAGATAGAATGCGCAACTCTGACATACGCTCCAAGACGGGAATCGCAGATGTGGGACGAAAAACTGCGAAGTTAAAATGGGAGTGGGCGGGCCATGTATGCAGAATGAACCCTAAAAGATGGACAAAATCGTCACCCTATGGCAACCGACCGATGGACGTCGACTACGCGGCAGGCCCAAAAAAAAGATGGTGTGACGATTTCAATACGTATGTCCAAGAATGCAAGTAAAAAGGCATG